>RJWJ010000656.1:0-48044 GCA_004363605.1 Indri indri | reverse complement strand
CATTGTTTTTGAATAAATTATTTTGATAGGATTGGGAGGATAGTCTGAAAAAAAATGATGAATGATTTCTAGGTTTCTGACATAAACAGCCAGTGTGATGATTTAGTGTAGATTGGGGGAAATTATTAGGTCGATTTTGAATGTATTGGCATTGAGGACTCTGAAATTGCAAATGGGGTTATTGAGCTGATAGTTGGATAATTGAGCCTGTAACAAGAAATGGATGAATGTCTGAAGGATATAGATTTGGGATCTGTTAGCAATCAGACTGTATAAGAGGGGTGTAGATTCCTGCTGTAGACTGGATATTTTGTTTCTCTCCTCCCAAAGTTTTGTGTAAACCTAACCCCCAATGTGATGGTATTTGGAGATGGAGACTTTGGGACGTGATTAGGTCATGAAAGTGGAGCCCTCATGAATGGGGTTAGTGCCCTTATATAAGAGGCTCCAGAAAGCTCCTTTCCCCCTTTCACCGTGTGAGGACACAGCAAAAAAAATGGCTGTTTATGAGCCAGGAAGCTGGCTCTCACCAGACATTGAATCTGCTGGGCTCTTGAGTTTGGACTTAGCCTCTGGAACTGTGAGAAACAAATGTTTGTTGTTAAAGTTATCTGGTCTATGCTATTTTTATTAAAGTAGCCTGAATAGACTAAGACAATTCCCTCATCTAAGTAGGTTATAAAACAATAAGGAAAAAAGCCCGGGACAGATTATTATGAAAATCCAAAATAAAGAGCTCTTGCAAACAAAGATAATAGTCAAAGAAAACCAATAATAGGGCTGACAGGTAGACAGAAAAAAATCAGAAAAGTAAAAAGGAACAGTGTGTTATTTCTAAGAATCTAACTGAGGAGTGTGTTTCAAAGAGGGAGTTATGAACTGGGTCAAATGACTATGAGGTCTAGTAAAAAGGGAAATTAAAAAAAAAAATCATTGAGTTTGTTTGTTTGAAGTCATTGTCAATGAAACTTTTGACTCCCTTTTCCCCTAGCCCCCGCATTTACACTGTGACTTAAATAGAGACCGACCTCTAATCGTACCTTTGTCATTATAGACTCACTTATTAAACCTAGAGATCTGGGTGTCCTCACCGATCCTATCTCATTTTACTTCCTAAGTTCTTGTCCTTTAACAAATCTTGGCCCATCTACCTCTAAAACGTATCTGGCATGTCTCCCCTTCTTTGGTTTGGTCTGCCACTGCCCTGCTTCAGACTACCACTGTCTCCCACCTAGAGCACGCCAATCGTCCATGTCTCTTCTCTTGACCCTGCTGCCTTCAGTCCATTCAACATCTTAAAGATAAAGTCACACAGTATTTCTACCATGTTTAAAAACTTTCAGTGACTTCTCATTACAATTAGAATAAAATCCTAGCTTCTTACCATAGATTATAAAACACTCGCAATCCAGACCCTGACTACCATTGTAATCCTCCTTTTTTGAGTGCTCCTGACTCACTAGATGCTGTTCTTATTATACATTTATTTTCAATTTCTGTGAACACAACAAATTCTTCATCACCTTAGGGCTTTGATAGTGCTTGTGCCTTTTCTAGGAACACTTTTTCCTCTGATATGACTGGCTTCAGCTCTCAAATTCATTGTTACTAATGCAGAAATAAAAAATATCTTCTATCACTACTTAGGTAGGCAGTCATTCTCCACACCACACATGATTTTTTCTTTTAAAACATCACTATTTGTAAAGACAGATTATTTGTTTAATTATTCTCTGTCCTTCCTTAGAGGAGCAATGGCCTGTGCTGTCCTGTTCACTGTTGCATCCCTTAACACTATCACAGTGTCTTCACAGAGTAAGTATTTAAAATACATATTTTCTGAAATGAATTGAATTAGTTAGAGCAGCGTCATTGAAGTGATAGACTCCATGTTGGAGTGGGGGGGCTAGTGAATGAGAGGTAAAGAGAATACTATGAAAAGCATTGTGTTAGGCGAACGTGACAGCCACTGCATTACAGAAACAGATAACTGAGAAACAGAAAATCAAATGCTGCATGTTCTCACTTGTAAGTGGGAGCTAAATAAGGAATAAAAATGGCCATAGAGAGCGGAATAATAGACACTGGAGGCTCAGAAAGACAGGAGGATGGAAGGGTGGAGGAAGTGTGGGATGAGAAATTACCTAATGGTTATCACGTACACTTATCGGGTGAAGTTTACACAAAAAGCCCAGACTTCATTATTATACAATAGATCTATGTAACAAATTTGCACATTTCCCCATCAATCTATATAAATAATAATTTTTAAAAAAGGAAATGGTTGTGACAGAGATGGAGAAGATAAGACAGTAACATTAAAGAACTTCGTTGGCCAAAGAAAATCGTAAATGCTCTTTTAATGAATATTGTGGAGAGAAGAAGTAAGACTATACAGCAGAAATAGGTAATATTTAATAGTGAAAAATTACTTAAAGGAAAGAGTGGCTATGATTCAGACACCTATAAAGGGGTTAACATTAATACAAAGATGAATTCTCCTCTCATTAAAAAAAGACGTATAAAAAATAGGAAGAAGATTGTGGGTAGCATTTCTTGGCGGATATTTCAGTAAATTTTTAGTTAATGATTTTATTTGTTTTGGATACTCCTTTTTTCTCTATGTTTCAATAATAGCGTATGGTAAATCCATCAACAGGAAATTTCAAATTGATAATTTTAGTTCAGTGGGTTAATGGAAAGTCTTCCTTATATCATATTACAGGTAATTTCATAACTAGTGATATTAAATTTATGTAAAAATTTCCTGCAAATTCAAATAAATCTTCTTTTCCTTATATGTTGGTGTCAAAATGTTGGTGTATATTATTAATAAGACATTAAAGAAAGGTGTTTGTTCTGACTAAATTCAGAAATTCTACCAAAAGTTTCTACTGCCTGGTGAGCACTTTACTAAGATTCCCTTTTCATATATTTTTCAGATATTGTATATAATTTCCAATGGCTTCCACTCACATTTTCTGATGTTAAAAACCTCAAGAAATCATCTCTGATAATTACCAGTATCACCCTAAATCCCCAATACTAAATGGGCCATTCAAAACTAGAGGAAGACATTCAAATTTTAAAATTTCCTTTGTTTATTTAGACAACTTGACATTACATAACTCCATTTTCCACAAGAAAATCAGCAGATTAACTACTGGACTTATTACTTAGACCCATTTATGTCTGCCTTGCTGATGAATTGAAAGCAGTAGATACATTCAGAGATCAGAAACAGCTTTTTATTGGTAAATCCTGCATGTTCTATATCAGGACTGAAGAAAATATGCAAATATACAAGAAAAAATGGATGTAATAAATATATTGCAGATGGTTTGCTGGGAAGTTTGTATCTATATTTGTGTCCATATGCCAGTTGTTAGTGAGGACTCACAAAATAGCAAGTAGCAGTATATTGAGGGAAAAATCCACCTGAGAATAGAACTAACTTTAATGTACTGAAAAATAACTGACCTAGAAATATGAACAGACTCACTTCCTACTTTAAACAACCATGACTTTTGACCTTCAGGAACAAATACAAAATTTGGCTCAACAGTAGCTCTCAAATCTTTTCCTCCATAGGACACTCCACCATGGAATGGAAAGTCTGAGTGGCAACTTGCTTGTTTGGTTTATTTTCATAGCCACACTGTTGAAACTTGAGTGTCCTGGTACAGGTTAATAATGTGATACTCTTTCATAGTAATATTTTTAATATTTGTCCAACATTTGCTTGGTGAAAACTAGGGAAAATTCATTTCATGTCAATAGTTGTACATTGTTTTATATCAAAATAAAGATTTATTATGTACATTGAATGGAACATATATAAAACTGTCATATTTCTTGAGTATTTTTTATCATTAATAAAGAAATAGCATAACCCAGGTAGATGTATTTAAATTTTATTGTTTGAAATGGTTAAAATTTTTCTTTGCTGACTTTCATATCACCAAAATAACTGTTTCTTCTGACTGCAACTGTCAATTTCAGTTGAAGGTGAACTGATGCTTTTAGGATTAATGCCATTTCCTTTAGTTGAACCATGCACACTTAAAAAGTAAATCAACAATCTTCTTTTTAGAGCATTTTCTGCAAATTGCTCCCCTTAGCTCAGTTCCCATAAATATGTTTCTTAATATCCACAATTGATATCAACCAGGTCTATCAAATTTCACATGCTCAAAGCAGATCCTTGATTTATAATTCTCTTCAAGCCCTAATTTCACTAATCCCCTTATCAGTCAATTTTATACCATCTACATAGTTGCTCAAACAAGAAACCTAGAAGACAACTCTAATTCCTGTTTTATTACTATCTAATCCATATGTAAGCCCTGGAAACTTCTACATCAACAATATTTCTTTACGGTGTTTTTTTTTTTTTCTCTGCAACCAATGCTACTATCCCACTTCACCCTACTATCGTCTTTCAATCACATAAAGTGGTGTCCTTGTACCCTTCTGAAAATGAAAATCATATTGTGGCAATTCTTGCTTATATCTAACCAATGGTCTTTGATGCTTTGTTTTATCTGGCTCTACTTACCTCTTTCATCTGGTCCTAAGTTATTTTCTCCCTTGCACACTGCACTCCAGACACACTTTAATTACTTGAACAAATTAAGTTCTTTCTTTCCTCAGAAAGTCGTAAGGGCAGAATTATGTTTTTTGTGTTCATTGTTCTGCCCATAGCCCAGCAAAATTAATGGCATATGTTAATTAATTACCTCCTCTCTCTTTCTCTACACACACACACACACACACAGGCCACAACCCCAATGAATAAATTCCAGAAATATTTAGCAGAAATAATTACAATTACTAGGTATTCTTGCATGCAGTCTTGGCTTAATGTCTTTCCAAGGGCAAAGCCTCCAACCAGGAATTGTTTGCAGGTGCTTCATTTAGGAGGTAATCACAAGAAGCAGCAGTGAGAGAGTGGGATGTGTTGGACAGGTGAGAAGAGAAAGCCAACAAAGATGTATTAATGAACCCATTCTTTCTGGGGCAACTGAGGCACACATCTGCTAAGGAGCTTCTGAGTAACTGTAGAATGTGCTCCAAATTTTCACTATAAATGGAACCTGACTCATTTATTTACTAATATCTGTCCTTTCTATGAAGATGGCCCGCAGGTTTTATTTCTATGTATTTTTTGTCTGCACATGTAGGAAGGCTCAGCAAGACTCTATGGCTTCAGAAAGTGCACTGAGCATGCTCCCCAACCCCCAACCAGAAAAACAACAGAGAGGGCAATAAGGGTTGGCAGCTACTTGAAATACGTTCACTTGCTCAAGTCCTGCTCATTACAGCTTTCACTTAAATCAGAATGATCTTGAGGGAATGTCACATGTGACGCCAAAACAATCTGCTATAATCTACCTGTTGCATAATGAGATCTGCTGACGCTTCTTCCTGCCCACTATTTCTTTAAGTCTAGTCTGGCGTTTACTCTTCAATGTGATGTTCACTCATCATCTCTAAAAATGAATAATTTGGAGGTTAGTGAAAGGAGCTACAGTGTTTACTGCCTTAGCTCGTTCCAAGATGACAATTCATTTTCTCCCCCTTTCTAAATTTTCCTTGTTCTTGACAAACATGTCATCCAGGCCAGGTGACTTGCCTTGTGGTGTGACACAGATCTTCATTACGGGGTATCCTAAGCCCTTATTCTTCTCCTCGTCAGGCTGTGTTTGCTGCAATTTCCTATATATCCTGGAGGAAAAGCTGTAAGAACTTCTCAGAAGTAAAAATATATGAAGAAAAAAAAATCCAAAAACACACGTTGCAAACCACAGAAATATGCTCTGAACTGAAATGGATAATGTAACCAATAAGGTAATACTGTCCTATCAAAATTGGAAATGGTTTTATTGATGAAGTTGTATAATAAGATGGACCATGCATATGCTGATAGTATAAACTGTAAAAGACAATGAAACATATTAAAAAAGGAACTTTAACAGCAATTTGCCTATATTTATAAAAAGCAGTAGCAAAATTCATACTCTATATTTAGTTGTTTTATGAGAAATTATTCAAGAGAAAAGTAATCGGTGATTCAGTCAAAATCTAGGTAAAGGGATATTGATGTGTTTTTAAAATAGTAAAAATTTTGGCCTGGTGTGGTCATCTCAGCACTTTGCTAGGCCAAGGTGGGAGGATTACTTGAGGTCAGCATAAGCAAAAGTGAGACCCCATCTCTACTAAAAGATGGGAATAGTTTAGCTGGGCATCATGGCGCACACCTATAGTCCCAGCTACTCAGGAGGCTGAGGCAGGAATTAGAGGTTGCAGTAAGCTATGATCACACAACTGCACTCTAGCCAGGGTGACAAAGTGACACTCTGAAGAAAGGAAGAATGGAAGGAAGGAAGGAAAGCAGGAAGGAAGGAAGGAAAATTTTGCATAACTTAATTGGCCAACAATAGAAGAATAATTATGATGAAGAAAACAGGGTCTATAATAAACAGAACTGCATGTCATGTTAAAATCTCACCTAATACAAAGATTTTTAGTAGTTATCTCCCCATTTCAATACCAGTTGTAGATCTGAAATATTTACTCCTCAAATCATGTGATCCAAATTATGAGCACCACATTTAAGCAGCTTTTGTTTTTCAGTTAATTAGTGATTACAAACCCACATGTCCCTTTTTTAGTTGAGGGTATGCTATTCTATCTCTCCTACCTGTGGTCACAAGAATCTTGACTCAAACTATTCTAAGAGGAGGTCATTTATTACATTAGTTTATGAAGAAACTCATTCATTTTAGTGTGGAAAGATATTAGGTTTTGGCCGACTGCCGAGTGCCCTCCTATTTCTTTCTCCCAATTCACTTTTCATAAAGCACAAGGACCTATTTTTATTTTTTAGTCTGTGGTATTATTTTTCATAATATTTATGTAATTTTTCATAAAATATGATATTATGAAGTCATTTTAATTATAATTTCAGATACCTATATAATTAAGAACATTTTTAATATATAACACTAAGTTACAAAGACAGCACACAATTCTGGATCCAACCTAAAAGGAGTAAAATGAAGAATAGTTCAAGATTGAATTAAGAGACAAATACAATCTAAGAGTTCTAATTGTCAAATCTAAGTGTAGGTGACAAAAGCAAAAATAGACAAATGGAATAGCATCAAAATAAAACACTTTGCACAACAAAAGAAACAACAGAGTGAAGAGACATCCATGGATTGAAAGAAAATATTTGCAAGTCATACATCTGCTAAGGGGTTAATATATAAAACATACAACGAACTCACAAAATCTCTATGAAAAGGAAAAAATAATACAATTTAAAAATGGGGAAAGGATCTGAATAGACATCTCTCAAAAGAAGACGCGCAAATGACCAACGGATGTATGAAACAATGCTCAATATCGCAATTATTAGGGAAATGCAAATTAAAACCACAATGAGCTATTAACTCATGCCTGTTAGAATAACTATCATCAAAAAGATAAAAGATAACAAGTGTTGGTGAAGATGTGAGGGGAAAAGAACTTTTGTACACTGTTGGTGGGAATATGAATCGTGCAGCCACTATGGAAAATAGTATGGAGGTTCCTCAAAAAAGTTAAATTAGAATCACTGTACGATGCAGCAATCCCACTTCTGGGTATTTACCCAAAGGATTTAAAATCAGCATATCCAAGAGATGTCTGCACTTCCACGTTCATTGCAGCACTATTCGCAATAGCCAAGATATGGAATAAACATACCTACTAATAGATGAATGGATGGATTGTGGTATATGCACATGCACAGCCATACCTTGGTATCTTTGGGCAATTAGGTCTAGAATCCTCCTAATGTATCCCAAAATCCACAGATGTTCAAGTCCCTTATATAAAACAGTGTAATATTTGCACATAACCTATGCACACCCTTTGATATTCCTTAAGTTATCTCTAGATTACTTTTAATAGCTAATGCAATGCAAATGCTATGTAAATGGCTGTTATACTGTATTGTTTAGGGACTAATGACAATACATATTCAGTATAGGCACAACTACCCTTTTTTATTTACTGCCATTATTTTCTACCTGTAGTTGTTTGAATCCACAAAAACAGAACTCGCAGATATGGAGGGCCGACTTACACACAATGGAATACTATTCGGCCTTTAAAAGGAGTTGCATTCTGTCATTCATGACAGCATGGATGGGACTGGAGAACAATACGCTAAGTGAAATAAGCCAGGCTCAGAAAGACAAACAACTCATGTTCTCAGTTATGTATGGAATCTAAAACAGTCCAATTCAAAGAAGCAGAGAGTATTGTGGTTACCAGGGGCTGGCAAGGGTGGGAGAGGTAAGGGCAAGTGGTAGAGGAAATGGGGAGTTAATGGTCCAAGGATACAAAGCTAATTAGACAGGAGAAAAAGGTTTTTTTTCTTTTTCCTTTGAGATATATTGCATAGCATGGTGACTATAGTAAATAATAAAGTATTGCACATTTCAAAATTGCTAGGATTATAAAATTCAAATGTTCTCATCCCCAAAAAAGTTATTTGAGATGATGAATAAGTTAATTAACTTAATTATTCCACCTTGTTCATAATTTATGTCATCACTTTGTAGCTCAGAAATACATACAATTATAATTTATCAATTGACAATTAAAAAATAAAAAGTAAAAAAGTAAAAACCAAATGCAATTATAAGGTTATTCTACAACTGCAGTCCTCAACCTCCAGGCCAGGCTGCAGAGCTCTGCCACCCCACCCCCACAAAACAAAAAAATCTTGTCTTTCATGAAACTCTGGGGGCGGGGGGAGGGCACACAGCAGGAGGTGAGTAGCTGTGAGCATACATACAGCAGCTCCCCATGGCGCCCCTCCCTGTCTCTCCCATCACCACCTGAGCTCCTCCTGTCCGTGGGAAAATCGTCTTCCACGAAACTGGGACCACGGTAAAGTATATAGTGGTGATTGTACTTCTGAATTGTTTGTGAGTTTTCTTTCCTTTTTTTTAAATTTTTAATTTCTTAGGATACAGCAAGGGTTGGGTAATGTTTAATATCTTCTTGTCTTTTCAACTACCATTTCCCAACCTCTACTCCAATATCTAAATCCTCATGTTCCCTAATGGCACCTTCCAGAATAAGTTGCTTTTACTTAGGGCTTTGTCTCACACACTGCATGTTTTATGGGGTCTGAGAAAGCGCAATTTAAGCAATTGCATTACTCCAACATTTATCAAGGACTTACTATGTGCAGAGTGTTACGATGGTAAATTTCGAAAATTGTGGGATAAAATATAGAACTGTGTGAGATAGCTCATAAACTAGCTAAGAAAAATATACGTTTTCAACACAATGTAAAAATGATTTAAATAAGTAAAAAAGAACTTTTATATTGGGACCACAGACACCTAAAATATAGATGGGAATAGGAAGGGTTATAACATTTTATGGACGACTAAATTTTGAAGGCTGTTTTGAATTTTACTGTTGAAGAAAGCAGTACAATAGGCAGATTAAATGTAATCCACAAAGGCATTCTCATAGAAAGAATGAGAATGTGTTGAATGAGATATAAATTATTCTGTATAGCTGAAACATAAAGTTGAAGATGATAAGTAGAATTAGATAAGGCTAAGCTGTTGTGATGGCACATACCTGTAGTCCCAACTATTCAGTAGGCTGAGGCAGGAGGATATAGTGAGATCTTGTGTCTTTAAAAAAAAAAGAAAAAGAACAAAAAAAGAAAAAGAAATAGCTGAAGTGACAGGAAGCTGCCAACTCACAGAGGGATGCAAATATTGTAAAAATAATTTTGACTTATTTTGGAGGATGATGGAGAAAAATTAAAGAATTTTAATCAGGTTATATAACCAGATCCGCATTTTGCTCTATGATATAATGATGTAAGTAGCTCGGCATTTTGGCAATGTCATGCTGGCAACTCTGAATGAACCTAAGGTGGGTGAAGAATAGAGGAAAATACTTCACAATAACTTAAATGGAAGATCAGAGAGATTTGACTGAGGTGGCAATGAAATGAATAAAACAGATAAAACAGAGTAAATTATAAAGATTATAGTAATAATAACTAATGATAGTATGTATAAGGTGCTCACTATTTGCCAGGGTTTATTCTAAGTTCATATATATAATGTATATACGTGTGTATATATGTGGGTATATGTGTGTGTACATATGCATGTATATATGTGTATATAGATGCATATATATGTATACATGTGTACATGTGTGCATATATGTCTCTGTGTATGCATATTATATGTGTGTATATACTCACATTTGCTGTCCATATAGTATATATGTTAGGTACTGTTATCCTTCCCAATTTATAGAGGAGAACACTAAAGCATGAAGACATTAATTAATTTGCTCAAGATTACAAAGCTGGAGAATTCTGAAGCCAAGATTTAGAGTCTGATATTTTTGCTCCACTGTCCTTTTTCAGAATGTGCTACACTGATTTGCTTAAAAGAAGAGATATAAGACAAAAAACAAAAAAGATAGAGTTTATTCACTAATTAGATGGATTGCAAAGAGACAATTTGTCACATGCATTTACCTTGTGGAAGAAATTAGGTCATTACTTTGAGTCAACGACACATGTGAAGGAGAAAACCTGTTTATTTAAGGGTCATAAGGCTGTAACCACGACCTGAATTCTTTCTGTGGTGACTTATTCCAACTCCTCAAAGAATAAGTGCAATTTAAAAAAAAAACAAAAAGGAAAGAAAGAAATGCTCAGGGGCTCTCTTTGCAAAATTAAGCCTATAAACGGCAGTAATTATCATCAGTGTAGGACAAAAATACTTGGGAAATTTTCATTCTTTTTCATCAAGACTATGAAAATGAGTTACTCTTTTAAAATCTGTATTTTCCATTGATTCCTAGAAAAATCACTCAAAAATGCAAAAGCCATGTCATTTTTGTCATCCTGCTAATAGACTACTAACCAGCTACTGGTTAAAGAATAGCATGTAATAATTTTCTCTCTGAACTAATCCATGTGTATAAACAGGGTAGAGATACAATTCAAATTAATGTTCTGATAGCCAACTTTCTGGAAGATTTTTTTTTATCATAGCCTGAGGTGCTAATGTTAGACACCCCCAACACCTACAACTAGGAAAGAGACCAGCAAGTACTGTGAACTTCACAAAAGTACAAAATTTTTCATAGTAAAATGGCTCTGTAGAAAGATTTAAAAAGAATGTTCAAATCCTTAAAATAATTTGAGCACAAACCGAGCTATATTTGTACAACTGTCGTGTGTGCTATAAACAATGATATCATAACCTGTTTCCAGCAGCCCTCTGATTCTAAATTCTACCTAGGGGCCAGCCTAGATTTCCTGAGAACACCCTCCGTGCTCTGGTTTGCCTTGCTGCTCCCTCCTCGAGTTTCAGAACTGCTTGTTCCTTGCACTTGTCTACCTGCTTACCCTGAATTTTCTCTCCCCAGTTCAGTACATTTCAGAGCACCAGATTGCAGGTACATGTGTTATCAACACTCTATGCAGAGAGCTGCAGTGAACTCTGCTTTCATACTGGTAGCAACTATTTGCCATTTAATGTTAAATCTACCTTCTGGCCTTTAGGACCTGTCTAAATTTGTCTGCCAAGAAGAACAAGAAACATTATCACCTCTTCACAGCCTTCATCAAAGATACGAGCTTGAGGCTATCTGGTTGTCACATTCTCTCAGACTGTCTCTTAAAAACCCAGTCTGCCTTTCTTGTTTTTGCTTTTTTTCTACTTATTTATCTGTCAGAGCAGTGTTGTACAGGATGTGGTTTGTGAGAGACCCACACCTGGGGCTCCAATTAGAAAAGGTTGAATGAAACTAAAAGTCAGGATAACTGCAATCTGTCTACCATTAACATCATGGGCTCCAAGCATGTTTGGTGTTGAATAGGTGAGAGACCTGCAGGGAAAAATAAAAAGAAGATCTGCTTAATCACTGTTGGTATGTAAGTCAGGCAAATTTAACTCCTCCCTTTGCTTGCTTCATAGCTATGCTTGGACGTGGATCCTTCCTCACCACTACCAGATACTATTTTATGACACGTCTCTTTTCTTAATACAACTTTAATTTTTAAAGTCATAATAAGTGATGAAAATAAGGCATTTTGATGGCAAAACACCTTTAAAACAATGGAAAAATTCTCTTTTATGAGTATGAACCCAAATGAAATAAACTTAGATGCTTTTTGATTGTAATTCACAAACTAGGCAGTAAGATACGTGAAGTAGGGTGTTCACTTTTATTTTTATTTTTAATTTTCATCTGTTTGCGTAACTCTGAATCTGTGTTTAGATAATTCCTTAATATGATATTTGCCATCATTACAGCCACAAGTTACTATTTGCTAAAAATCACCGAGAAAATATAGGCGCTGTTTTAGTCAGGGTTCTCCTGAGAAACAGAACGAATAGGGTGTGTGTGTGTGTGCGTGTGTGTGGAGAGAGAGAGAGAGAGAGAGAGAGAGAGAGAGAGAGAGAGAGAGAGAGAGAGAGAGAGAAGCTTATTTTAAGGAATTTGTTTACATGATTGTGGAGTTTGAAAGTCAGAAATCTGTAGGGTAGATCAGCAAGCTGGAAACTAGGGAAGAGCCACAGCTGGACTACAGAGGCAGTCTGCTGGCAGAATTCTTTCTTGCTTCAGGGAGGTCAGTCTTTGTTCTATTAAGGATTTTTTTAATTTCAAAATATTAAGAGGGTACAGACTTTTTGATACATGGCTTGAGTCAGAGCTGTAAATGTGCTTTCAATGGATCAGATGAGGCCCGCCCACTTTATTGAGGGTAATCTGTTATACTCAAAATTCATCGATTTAGTTAATCTCTTGCAGAAAGCCCCTCATGGGCACATCCAGAATAATGTTTAACCAGATATCTCAGCACCATGGCCCAGCCAAGTTGATGTAATGTAAAGCATAATAACCACCATGTACATTTCAAAGATAGATTAAGAATAGTGCATATTCATTTTTCAGGATTTTTTTTTTCTTTTTTTTGAGACATAATCTCACTCTCTTGCCTGGGGCGAGTGCTGTGGCGTCAGCCTAGCTCACAGCAACCTCAAACTCCTGGGCTCAAGCGATCCTACTGTCTCAGCCTCCCCAGTAGCTGGGACTACAGGCATGCGCCACCATGCCCGGCTAATTTTTTCTGTATATATTTTTAGCTGTCCAATTAATTTCTTTCTATTTTTGGTAGAGACGGGGTCTCGCTCTTGCTCAGGCTGGTCTCGAAGTCCTGAGCTCAGAACGATCCGGCGGCCTTGGCCTCCCAGAGTGCTAGGATTACAGGCGTGAGCCACCGCGCCCAGCCCAGGATTTTAAATTGTATTTATTATCATATATGGTACAATTAGCTTCCCCCTTAACTTCCGGCATTTTTTTTTTCTTATAGAAAGATTTTTGGTTACTTTATATTCAGTGACTTTTTCAGTTCAATTCAACTAAATTAAATACATGCTCACAAGCAATATGGGGTAAAATCAGAGCTAATATTTTTCATTATTAAGAAGGATACCTCTCTCTTTTTCTCATAATTTTCAACAATTTGCCAAATTGCAAAATGCATTGAAAACATTCTTATATATTTCCAAAAATCCTTAACTCACCTATACCTACTAACTTTACCTGAATATTGATAAATTAAAGATACTGAGGACCACATCAGTTTCCCTTGTGAGATGATTTTTAAACACCCTATTCCTGTTCATTTTCTTGAGAAATAATGCATACGGTCTAAAGATTTTTACCATACTTAGTGAATTTATAGAAAAATGAATACTAATTACCTGAATATATCATATACATTTTATTTTAGATCTCAGTTTATTTTCTGGAAAATGGAGAGGTTGAAATGATTCTTTTTCCCCCTTTTTATTTTGGAATATTATGGGGGTACAAATGTTTTAGTTACATGAATTACTTTTGTACAGTTTGAGTCAAAGTTATAAATGTGTCCATCACCCAGATAGTGTGCATTATACCCATTAGGTGTAAATTTACCCATTCCCTCTTCCTCACTCCCACCTGTTTGATTTCCATTGAATTTTACTTACCACATGTACACATGAGCATTGATCATTTCATTCCAACTTAATAGTGAGTACATGCGGTGTTTGTTTTTCCATTCATTCAATGTTTCGCTTAGGAGGATGGTTTCCAGTTCCACCCAGTTTATTTTAAAAGGTTTTAGTTAACCAGTTAACCATATTTTTTAATGGCTGAGTAACACTCCATGGTATACATACACCACATTTTACTAATCCATTCATGTATTGATGGGCACTTGAGTTGTTTCCACATCTTCGTGATTGTGAATTGTGCTGCTGTAAATATTTGACTGCAAGTGTCTTTTTAATAAAATATCTTTTTTTCCTTTGGGTAAATACCTAGTAGTGGGATTTCTGGATCAAATGGTAGGTCTACTTTTAGTTTTTTGAGAGGTCTTCATACTATTTTCCATAGAGTTTGAACTAGTTTTCAGTCCCACCAACAGTGTATAAGTGTTTCTTTCTCTCTGCATCCATGCATCTGTTGTTTTGGGACTTTTTGATAAAAACCATTCTCACTGGAGTTAGGTGATATGTCATTGTGGTGTCGATTTTCATTTCCTTGATGATTAGTGATGTTGAGCATTCTTTTGTATGTTTATTGGCCACTAATCTGTCATCTTTTGAAAAGCTTCAGTTCATGTCTTTTGCCCACTTTTTAATGGGATTATTTGATATTTTCTTGTTGATACCTGTGTTATTTTTCCTTCTATCTTCAGTCAACCTATCAATTAGAACTCTGCTCCTAAAAGGACTTTAGATTTAGATTATCATATGCATATAAGAAAACAGAAATAAAAGGACAAGGTACTTCCTAAAATCCAAGATTTAGAGATCGGAATATGTCTTTAAATATTATTTATGGGAAATATTTATCATCTCCCGTTAAACATTCCAATCCATCCTAAATCATCCTTCCAATACCAAAGCATTTCTATTGACTCATTGTTACCAATGCTTTTTTTCTGAATCAGGGATGCACAAAAATTCATATGCTGTCGTAAACTCCACTCTCACTTCCTTAGACAACACTCAGAGACCCCCTTCTTACACATGTATTTAAATTACCTAAAATTTCATCAAAACTATTTCAATAACACCCAGATTTACAGAAAGCCCAATAATTCGAGGCCATCATTCATCTGAGCATAATCACCTAGACACTCTTCCTCATTAGACTTTGTGTAGACTTAATCTTACATGCCTTTCTCAACCTTATACCCTTCCAGTCTGAAACTCACAATCTCTGAATGCCAAAATCTCCTCTCTCACTACTTTTCTCACTGATGATTCATTGACCTTCTTACTTTAGGTAAGAACAACCTATTTTTTCTACGGATGGTTGATTCCCCTGCAACTCAATTATTAGCTTTTTTACTTTCCTGTTTCCCAGGCTAACGTTGTTCCTGGAGACAGGGTGTGTGCTCGTCTTACTTGGCATTGTCCTTTCCTGATGATTATTTTTCAGCTTCTCTAAAATCCTTCCATTCATTTGAAGTTCATAATAGTACACAATATCACCCACTACTTTTTGCAGTCATTTACAAACTACCATCTCACTTCTCAAATTCAATGCTGTAGCAACTAACTTACTGTGTTTCTTTTTCTTTAACATTATTATCATTTTTTTGGGAGGGGTGATTCTAATATTCTGGTAGATGACACCTTGACTACCCCCTACCTTAATAACTCATTCAGTCTGGTAATATAACTCCAAACAATTTCAATCCACCAGCATCTTTAATCTATTGATTGTACCAGCTTCTCATTGATCCTTATTCCCTCTGTACCCTCAATTCACTCTTTATCAGATTTATATTAATTTATGTAGAATGGATCATCTCTTCAATAATTCCCCTATATACACTTTCATCTCTCTAGAAATTCACACTTTCTATTGTCCATAACTGACAGAACTCTAAGTCGAATTCTCTAATTCATATCTTCATCACCTCTTGTATTCTCCTGGATAGAGCTGGAACGAAGTATCCCAAGAATGGAAAGACAGGCACCACATGTACTCATCATCAAATTGGTATTAACTGATCAACACATAAGTGCACATATAAGAATAACATCTATTGGATGTCGGGCAGCGGGGATGGGGGAGGAGAGGATGGGTATTTGCATACACAACGACTGCGACGCGCACCATCCAGGGGATGGGCACTCTTGAAGCTCGGACTTGGGGTCTGGGGGCAAGGGCAACATACATAACCTAAACATCTGTACCTCCATAATATGCTGAAATAAAAAAAATTGTAAAAACAAAAACCAAAGAAACCTGTAAACCCCTAAAAAAAATGTATATGTATAAACATAAAACTACATCGACTAATGTCAATTTAAGTTGATGAATTCCAATGTGAAGTTGGCTCCTGGTGTCATCTAGCAAAACTATTGCTTTTACCCATCCAATTCACTTTCACGATCTCTTCAATGACAATTTTGCACCTCCTTTCTCCTAAGACCTCATGTTCTTTTCCGTATTTCTCTTTGAAGCAATGATTTCATGTTCACAGAGAGAATAAATGCCATCAGAAGAGAATACCCACTACTCCCCTCAGCAAAGCTGTTAACTGTCCCAGACTTAACTTCCCATATTTTTCAAAGGATAAATACCTCCAATTTTATCTGTAAATGCACACTCCTTCTGTGCACGTGTTTCCCTCATCTGTCACCTATACATGCAATCCTCTTGCAATTGTCTGTTCTCTCTTTGAAATCATTAATTATTACCTTCCTACTCCTACAACAGGCTCTCAAAATTTCTTATTTCATGTTGCTCTCAGTGTCTCACTAATTTTTTCACAGAGCTCTCAAAACAAAACTAATACTTTATTAATTCTCTTATTCATTTGTTGAGTCTAAACAAATTAATGTGCTTTTATATCCTAAAAATGTAGTACCCCATAAAATGACAACTCCATTTTCCTGTTGCCCAGGCCCCAAATCTTGATTTCTCTGTCACACTCCACATCTAAGCCATTAGCAACTACTGTTAGCTCTAATTTCACAAATATCTAAAATCTGACAGTTTCTCGCCACACAACTTCAAGCCATCAGTATTTCTCATCAAGATTATTGCAGTAACCTCCTGCTTCCAATACTGCCCTCTACAATTCATATGACAAAACTGACACTTTAAAACTTGAGTCAGATGATGAAATTTTTCTCCTTGAAACAATGCACTGGCTTCTCATGTTGTTCAGACTAAAATTCAAAACTCTGTGTGATCTACCCAATATTTCTTTATCTCTTTGGCTTCATCTCCTACCAGTATCCTCGTTTAGCCACACTGGCTACCATTATGTTCCTTGAATATTTAAATAAGTGTGCTTTGCCTCAGAGTTCTTGTATTTTTCTTTCTGGCTGAACTGCCCTTACATCTTTAGGAGTTTGACTTGTTCTCTCACTTTCTTCTAGTTTTTACTAAAAACTCCATATAGGAAAGACACTGCATTTACTACCTCATCTAAAATAGAACCCCAATCATCCTTCGCCACCTTATGACCCTGATTTTTCTTCACTTATCTCTGTTTATGACTACAGAAAATAGTATTTGTTTGTTTATTTATTGTCATCTATTGTTCTCTGGCACTGCATTCAGAATGTAAATTTTCTGGAAATACAAGCTTTTTAAAATTTTACTACCGTATCCTGGTTTATATAAAATTTTAATATATTTTTTTGCTTGAATAAATATACAAATGAATGAATTTGTTGAAAAACATTCTGAGACCACATTAGGATTAAGTAGAAAAGTTTGTGGTGATTGATTAGTAGTATTTGGCTGCATGATGGCCATTGTACCTTATAGATGTTTTAGAGGAATTGTAATGTAACTTGCTTTGGCTACACAAAGTATTTTCAAAATGAGCAGCTCTTCAGCGTAAATCAAGAGGTCAGTTGACTTGCATTATTTTCTATGATATATGCAAGGACATGCACTCGGATTTACATCAGTAGAGCAAAAGTGAAAGGTGAGTATTGATGGGATGAGGCAAAAAATATGGGCCAAATTATGAATGGCTTTGGAGCTTATACTTTGTTCAATATCAATGCCCTTAGAAAGTCTAATTTCAGATCATAGCTCATTATTCCAAAAACAGTTATATGGTGCCAACTGCTTTTACTAATCAGGCTGAATTAAGAGTCATTCAGTTACTTGAAAATATAAATAATGCATTTTAATGCTTTCGGGAGCTAATATATGTATTTCCCATTCAAATGCCAGTGAACTTGGGGAAATTTTGATTCTTATAATTTCATGTGGCAAAACTACATACAACAAGCTTATCAATCACGCTGAAGATGGAAATTAAGCTTTCCATTCCCATAATTAACAATGTGTAACATTCTTGGTAATGCGTTTTCATGATCATAGCTAATTGTATCCATCTGCTAATTTTTAACGAATTTGATAGCATATATGCAGAAATTAATTGACAATAAAACATGTAAATTTATTTGCAATTCAATTATACTTTGTTAGTTAAGTGAGTTTACTATACAAATATATTTAAAATACATGAATGAATGATTACTGTTTGACCTACAGGTCGGCCCAAATGTGCAAGTTGTTTGACTAAAGGTGCCAGGACAAGAACAGATATGAAGGCAGCTTATGCTCAATTTGACAAGCTTTGTGGCCTGAGACAGGGGCTGCTTTTATTTAGAGAAATTGTATGCTTTCTAAACTTACATAAAGTTTCTATGTGTGCTCGTGAAATTCCTGACAACTTGAAAGCACTTATCAATATTTTTAAATGTTCATAGACTAGCATATCCACTCCCAGAAATTTATGCAATCACATGCTTGTTACATACTGTTTGTTATAGAAATATTTTTAATAGAAAATACAAAGGATAAGTGAATTACCCATCAAGGGAGGAATAATTAAGTACACTATGGTATATACTTGAAGTGTGAAAAGTTATGCAACTGTTAAAAATAATAAGATAAATCTATATGTATTGCTATCAGAAGACATCAATAGTACTACTGCTAAATAATAAAGTTATATACAAAATATTAAAAATTACAATTTTACATACATTTAAATACAGTAACCTATACAGAAAGATACATGTTATATGTATATTTTTTCAGTTCTAAAGAATCTTCATTTCTCAGTTATGTAGTCAAAGATACTTTTAGAAACAAAGGAGAAAGAGCCACTACATTAAACTTTTTGTAAGTAAATTAAGTTTAAGTAAATTAAATATTTACTTATGGACTTTTTTTCAGATAATTTAAAATATAATAAAATGGATCTTATAGCAGAAATATGTAATTTCTGTGTTGTGAGAAGGATACATTAGATGGTACAAACCTGAATACTGACAGTAATTACACTTGGATCATGGGAGCAAGCCAATGTATAGTTAATACTTATATATTTGATGCACTTTTACATTGGCTAAGTTTTATACATCCATCACGAGTAGCTTTTTAAATCATTTTATGTTGATATGTGAAAACAGTTCAGATTGCTTCATTATTTAGGAGGATTTAAAACATGTTACAATTTCCTTATAACAAATCATGGGAATGCAAGTAATAATAAGGGTATTCTGGAATACATAAAGTTTAATTTTAAATTACTGTCTATATGTTATATTAATACTGTATCACTTATTCACAATTTAGTAAGTAAATATTTATTTTGGGCTTACAATTTTCTCAATACTCTTTTAAACAGTGTAACCCAGTGGTGGTCAGGATTTACGCTCTTTAAAATAGCTCATAAATGTTTCTTATAAACATTTATTACATATAGCATTATAAATTATGACACAATTTTATTTCAAGAATATATGACTTACTACAAAAATAGGTACTATATTAGGCTATTATGAAATCTTCAATAATTCCCAAGAGTAGTAGACATTGAAATAAAGTGAACAATACATTATTAACAAAGTAATTTTAAAACCTCTTTCTCTCTATGGTGTTGAAGACTTTCTGTAAAATAAATTTGCATGTATAGATTGCATCAAACAGAAAATAAACCATGTAGGCAGAATGGAATTTGCCTAGAAAATAATAAAATAAGAATCTTAATAATTAAAGCAAACAAAGCTGTAATCAGTAGAAGTCACTTATTGTTAATGATGCATTAATAAGAGAGAATGAAAGAAAGTAAATCAGAAAAGTCAAAAGTTAGAAAAATAAAACAAAGTAAATTCTCATCCCCATATAATGGGGGGGGGGGTAATGAAGAAGAAAGGAAGGAAGGAAGGAAGGGAGAAAAGAAGGAAGAAAGGAATGAAGAGAAGGAAGGAAGGATGATAAACCAACCAAAAATGAATTAATAAAATGACATTAATAAGCTCTCAAATAATAATGATAACTTTGAATGTAAGTGGATGAAATGCTCCACTTAAAAGATACAGACTGGCTGAATGAATTAAAAAAAACCACAACCCAACTGTTAATACATGCAAGAAACTCACCTCATCTATAAAGACATGTACAGAATGAAAGTCAAGGGATGGAAAAAGATATTCTATACAAGCAGAAACCAAAGCAATCAGGAGTAATTATATCAGATAAAACAGACTTTAAGTCAAAAAGACTGAAAAGAGACAAAGAAGGTAATTATATAATGACAAATAGATCAATTCAGCAAGAGTATATAACAATTCTAAACCTATATGCACCCAACACTAGAGCAACCAGATATATAAAGCAAATATTAGTATAGCTAAAGGGAGACAATAATAATTGGAGACTTCAATACCCCATTATCAGCATTAGACAGATCATCTAGACAGAACATTAAGAAAGAAAAATTGGCTTTTTGTCCATTAGACCAAATGGACAAAACAGACATTTATAGAACATTTCACCCAACAGCAGCAGAGTACACATTCTTCCCATCAGAACATGGAACATTCTCTAGAATAGGAAATATATTAGAAAGCAAAACAAGTCTCAACAAATTTTAAAAATTCAAAATAATATTAAGTATTTTTTTGGGTAACAATAGAATAAAGCTAGAAAATAATAACAGGAGGAAATTGGGACACTATACAAATAAACGGAAATGAAAATAACATGTCCTGAATGACCATTGAGTTAAGGAAGTAATTAAAGAGGAAATCAAAAAAATTCTTGAAACAAATGAAAATGGAAACACAACACACTAAAACCTATGGAATACAGCAAAGCACAGGTGAAAGGGAAGTTTGTAGCAATGCACACCTACATCAAAAAAGTAGAAAGATTTCAAACAATTTAATATGCATCTTAAGGAACTAGAAAAAATAAATCAAACTCAAAATTAGTAGAGGGAAATAAATAATAATAATCATAGCAGAACTACATGAAATAGAGATTAACAAAAATACAAAAAGCTAACAAAATTAAAAGTTGGTTCTTTGAAAAGATTTTAAACATCTTTAATATGCTAGCTAGAAAAAGAGAAAAGATCCAAATAAATGACATCAGAAATGAAAAAGAAGACCTTACAACTGTTACCACAGAAACACAAAAGATTATCACAGATTATTATGAACAAATATACACTAACAATAGAAAACTTAGAGGAAATGGATAAATTTCTGTACACATACAATAACCCAGATTGAATCAGAAAGAAATAGAAAACCTGAACAGACCAATAATGACTAATGAGATTGAATCTGTAATAAAATATCTTCAATAAAGAAAAGTCTGGGGCCAAATTCTACTGTGCTTATAAAGAAGAATTAACACCAATTTTCCTCAAACTCTTCCTGAAAATTGAAGAGGAGGGAATTTCTCTAACTCATTCTATGAAACCAGCATTATCCTGGTACCAAAATCAGACAAGGAAGCAGAAAAAAAAAAAAAAAAAAAAAAAAAAAAAAAAAAAAAAAAAAAAAAAAAAAAAAAAAAAAAAAAAAAAAAAAAAAAAAAACAGAAAGAAAGAAAGAAAGAAAGAAAGAAAGAAAGAAAGAAAGAAAGAAAGAAAGAAAAACTACTGACAAATATCCCTGATGAATTTAGATGCAAAACTCCTCAACAAAATATTAGCAAATTGAATCCAACAGCATATCAAAAAAAAAAAATCTTTATCAAGTGGGATTTATCCTAGATATGCAATGGTGTTTCAACATACATAAATCAACAAATGTGATATATCACATCAAGAGAATCAAGGACAAAAACCATATGATCACCTCAGTAGAAGTAGAAAAAACATTTAATAAAATTCAACATCCCTTCATTATAAAAACTCTCAACAAGCTAGGCATAGAAGGAACATATCACAACATAATAAAGGGCACATATGACAGACCTATAGCTAATATCATGGTGCATTAAGAAAATCTGAAAACCTTTCCTCTAAGAACTAGAACAAGATAAGTATGGATATTATCATTACTCCTATACAATATACAACTGGAAGTCCTAGCTAGAGCAATCATGAAAGAGAAAGAAATAAAAAGTATCCAAATTGATAAAGAGGAATTTGAATTCTCCCTTGTTGCTGATAATATTATCTTATATGTGGGAAAACCTAAAGACTCCACCAAAAAACTCTTAGATCTGATAAGTAAATTCAGTAAGGTGTCAGGATACAAAATCTATGTACCAAAATCAGTAGTGTTTCTATACACCAATAATAAACTGGCTTAGAAAGAAAGAAATCAAGAGGGAAATCTCATTTACAATAGCTACAAAAAATAAAATAAAATACTTAGGAATAAACTTAACCAATGAGGTGAAAGACCTCTACAGTGAAAACTACAAAACACTGATGACTTGATCACTTCTATCATAACAGAATGTAAGCTCGTTGAGTGAGCCTTTCTTGTATTTATATTCTATAACAATGCCATTTTAGATGTTCAAATATTTATTGAGTAAAATAAGTAATTAATAGCAAAATAAAGACAGATGACAAAATTGAATTAGATATACAAGATATTTATTGAGGAAACACCTGTAAAGGATAAAGGAAAAAAGTAAGAGTAGTCAGGGAGAAACATTAGACCATGATGCCGTTCTGTTACCAATGAAAGGAGAATTAGGTAGAACAATTTTAGACTTTAACACAGTTCTAAGAAAGTTTCAGCTAGGCAAATGAACAATCCCTAAGTTAACATTGCTCAATAGAGGAGCTCTGAATCCCATCCTAATGGGCTGGCACTAGTATCCCCACTGGGCTTAGTTATTCTATGAGAGCAAGCCAGGTTATACATGGCCTTGAAACAAATCTAGTAGTGGCTCCAGAGGAGAAGTGGTTGGGGCTATCAATCAAGTATGCTCCCTGTAGCTGTTTCCTTTGAAGGAGATCTAAAAAGCTCATTTTTATAGCTATCAAAAAATACAGTATTAAAAAAGAAATATTAAATAGATAATACCCTCATGATCAATGATCAATGAAAAAATAATGAGGCCGATTTTATACAATGCATACATATATCAAAACATCACATTGTGCCCTATAAATATATATAAAAATTATTTGTCAAATAAAAAAAAGTAAAGTTATTTTTCAAAAGTCAAGTTTCTGATGGTAGCAAACAAATCCCATGTTCGCTAAGGTGCTCACAAGTAGTAATATTCTTTTGGGGTTGAGGGGTTGGGGGTGGGTAAACTCACAACTAATGGATGCAGCGAGAGTTGTAGCAGGGGATAGGGCATGCCTCAAATCATGGTTTGGATATAGCAAAGTCATAACATGTAACCAAAATGGTTGTACACACATAATATCCTGAAATTAAAAAAAAATATTTTGATATTTTTAAGATTACTATTATATAAAACACACATTAAGAATAATATGTCATCTTGACTAGACCAAGCTAAAACTTCTGTGAAGTCCCTATCTAGTGTGTTTCTGAATAGGCTGAGACACAAAGAGATTCCTGGGGGATTTGGAGGGTGAGTGGGAAGCAGCATCCATTTTTGTCTCTCTCACACACACATACACACACACACACACTCACTTGTTCTGCTGACTCATTTTCATGCTGTGAAGCAGTAGCCATGTCTGCAACTGCTGGTAGTTGTGTCCACTTTTAGCTTCTCTGACTTCTTGGCTAGGCTCAGCTCTGTGACAAAGGGCCATGTCTACCACAGGATACTCTTTTTTTTTTTTTTTTTTTTTTTGAGACAGAGTCTCACTCTGTTGCCCTGGCTAGAGTGAGTGCCGTGCCATGGTGTCAGCCTAGCTCACAGCAACCTCAAACTCCTGGGCTCAAGTGATCCTTCTGCTTCAGCCTCCTGAGTAGCTGGGACTACAGTCATATGTCACCATGCACGGCTATTATATATATATATATGTATGTATTTTTAGTTGTCCAGATTATTTCTTTCTATTTTTCAGTATAGACAGGGTCTCGCTCTTGCTCAGGCTGGTCTCGAACTTCTGACCGTGAGTGATCCACCCGCCTCGGCCTCCCAGAGTGCTAGGATTACAGGCGTGAGCCACCGCGCCCAGCCCACAGGATACTGTTATTACCAAAGTCAGAAGCAACAAAAATGCTGGTTTTGGTTTAGGGTTCCAGCTTCTTTTGTCCTTGCTGCTCATCTTGTATTTTCCCTTACTTCACATCTATCTTCTTGTATAAACTGCTTGCTTGTGACTTCAAGATCCCATATAAGATATGAAGACAAAAAGTCTTATAGAAAGCCTTATAGAGACTTCTTAACAAGCTCCCATAATTGTAGGAGGCCAATTTCCTGTAACAAAAATATATAAGCAAGTGGTTTTCTTCTCTGGTTAAACAATGGCTCATGGCTGATACACTAGGGCTATTGCCGTTTTGGCCACAATGCCATATTATATTAATATAAAAAAATATAACTTAAAACCTGGGACAAAATAAAAAACAAAGACGATGATTTTATTATGTGATTTTTAGGAAGGAAAGACTGATATAGTTTTAATAATCTCATGTTTTAAGAATTTTCTTTGTCATGTTTCACTCTTACACTTTTTGGTACCTAGTCCGTACTTAGTAATAAATAATAAGCCAAAACAGTCACTTTGTATTGGAATATCAAAATACCAAAGCCTCGGCTTGATAAAGGTCACACTTTGTTTAACACCTGTTACACCAGTCTTTTGTCATTCTTAGCCTTTCTTTCAAAAATAGACTTGATGGACCTTTACTAACGACTCTAATATTCTCCCGAAGATGCCTATTCTTTAGCACTTTCTAAAATGTACTAGCTAAATAATGTAAATCTCTTAAATTCAGTCAGAGAGTTTCTTTCTCTGTTTGTATCTGAAGGACACTTTATAATCCAAAGTAGAAGTGAAGGAAACAAATTTAATTTATTTCATATATCAAAGACTCTCTAAGGACCATTGTAATATTTCCCTATGGAATATTTTTCCAATAATAATGATTAAAGAAGTGACAAATTATATTTTTAAAGCTCTTTACAGTTTACAATACATTATAAAAAATATCTCCCCCATTTTAAAGTTTAGGAACTGAAGCTTAGAGAATATATACCTGAAGGGCACACGGTAACACCAAAGTCAGTGCCCTATCCATTAGAGAATGTTTAGAAAGTCAATGGGAGACTATTTTGGTTCTTTAGATTTCAATATGATATAATTCATATAATGCTTGTGCCAGTTATAAATTTATTACTTCTTATCTCCAAAATCACCTCTTTTGACACTTCTGTAATATTGAAAATAGGTCCCATAAATATGTCACCTTTGCCAGCTGGCACCAGGTTAAGCTATGTTAGTAAAGGGTACTTGAGAGACATAGGAGGAGGAAGGGGCTTTCTCTTCTTGGTGGCTCTGTGTCTCGCTTGCCAGGTTTCTACAGACTGTGCTTCATCCAGCAATTGGCTCCTGAATCTGCATAGTGTTCTCTACCTCTAGGCTACTGCAAAGAACACTTTTGCCAACGCTTGGCTTGTGACAGTGCATGGCTTCTCTACCAGTTTCCTGAAGGTCACAGCTTTCCCCAGCACCTGACTTTAGCACGGTGTGTTTTCTCAAACATTCAACCCCCTAGATCTGCCCCTACCATCTGGTTCTTTCTGATAGCAGCAGGAAACAGCACTCATCAGCCGGCAAACCTCCACCTCCATCCCTGGCATCTCCCCTGGTAGCTTTGTAGAGGAATGTCACAGATGGAGCACCTTCCCACAGACAGACACCCCGGCATCCCAACCTGAAAGTTTTAAGGCACAATCCCTCTCTAGGATGACATTCCCTGGAAACTTAGAAAGAGGATTGTTAGCAAGTCATACCATCAATGCACCTCAGCAATCTACATGACATTTAATGATTCATGGATATGACCCCTCCAGGAAGATCTTTCTGGATCCCAGTCTTGGCATGGTGGGGGAGTCTCTTACTTGGGCTCTTCTATCTCAGCCTCATGGGTAGTGACTGATCCCTACAGCTGCTACTGATGTGTTCTTTAAAGTACTCTTAACTCTCATTAGCCAATTCACTATTGCTCCAATCTTCTGTCAATTATTCTTTATGTCAAATTATCTCTGTTCAAATTACTTCAAGGTTTCTCCCTACTAATTACTCCTAAAGGGTACAGAATTGGTATTCAGAGTAGTACTAGTCAGAGGGGTGGGGAACCTGTGGCCTTGGGGCCACATGTGGCCACCTGGATCCTTGAGTGCAGCCTTTTGACTGAAAGTGAATTTTACGGAACAAATTCTTTTGATAAAGGGATTTGTTCTGTGAAGTTTGAATTCAGTCAAGAGGCCACACTTGGAGATCCGGAGCGCCATGTGTGGCCTCGAGGTCACAGATCCCCACCCTTAATTGGGATTGATTTGCTTGTGCCGTAAAGTTTTGTGCAATGCTGACCTTCATACCAACAGAAAATGGGATACTAGTAATCATGCCATGTGATACCATCACAGTTCATCAAGTTATTACCTTTGACTGATTATAATAAAATACCAACTGAAGCACATACTTCAGAAGCCAAATTGGATGCTTACACTTGACTGTTATGATATTAATATGACTATAATCCATGTGGTATGGGATGGATTCCTTTGAGTGCACTTGAGTAATTACAGAAGTAAATTGACGAGGGCAAGTCCATAAACTTTCAACTCAAGTCACCGTCTAAAAACCAGAGATCTTTCATAACAATCCAAAATGAATCTCTTATTTCTTGTCAGTCATAGGGCTAACATTGCTGAAAATCAAAAACAAAATTTAGAGTGCATACAATTGATTTACATTTAAATTCATAGTCTTGTCAAATTTTCACATGAAAGTTAAGTCATTCTCAAGAATATGATCCTGAAACTTGTAATGGAGACATAGAATCTTTATATGTGTTTATAGTGTTTTATATAGTGTTTTATGATTTTCTTAGAGTAGATACTTCCATCAGAGCTGATTTCAAGCCAGCAATGTGAAGTCACTTAAAGAAAATTTGGAAAGAGTTGTACAGTACCATCACTCTCAAGCTGGTATGAACATCTGCATACCACTGATTCCACCCCAATAACACATGTTAAGACTCTCAGAGTTTATCTCAATGATACGGTTATTGAATATTTTGTTTAAGTACATGATAATCTCTAAAAAGGTTAAATATGTACAGCCACATGACATTTTGAGAAATGGAAGGAAACGAATAGGGATGCTCAAAATTAATAAAGAGAATTAACTAAAATAATGTGGGCCTTTTATAAAACACTAAAATTATGAGTGAACCAATTGCTTGTTAACTGATTGGAATGAATGATGTTTGTACTTGCTTGGTTTACATTCTCACCAGAAGGCTTGTTCTCATTTCAAGCCACAGGTCAGACACACATATTAAGTGAACACTGGAATATATACAGACTGCCAGTGCTGATATGAAATGGAGAAAAATGTAATGTTATGCAGAGATACAAAGATGCAGAGAGTTGAAATCACTCAACCCCATAAAAGTGTATCACAGGTGCTAAGATTTATATTTCTTAGTTCATATACTATGTGAGTTGATTTAAGTAATGCCCTCTCTATTTTAATTATCACCAATTTTAATAACATATAATTCATTCTTAGTGCAATCTACATAGCGCTGTAATATTTTTTGCCTTATATTTAAAAATATACTCCATGCAAAATCTAAAATTCCCTTTCAAAGATGAAAGTATGCATTATGTAGAAATAAAGAGAAAGCTAAAAAGCTTACAATAAACAAACAAGTAAATGAGAAATAATGTTTATCATAAGGCAATATAGGAGATACACAAAAGCTAATAACAAAAATTTCACATCTTTGTGACACTTATGCTTTTCAATAAATATAAATTTTCCAGAATTCATAAAATCAAATATGTACTCAAATTTAATCACCCTTTACAAGAATACTTGTGTATTTCTAAGAAAGAAAGATTTTCCAGAAACATGGAAACTAATATCTGCAGATTAATATTGTATAGATTCCTGATCTCTCTCTTTGTCACAAGATTATGAAAGCTTGATTTCATAAACAACAAACGATTATGCAGAAGATGAATTTAATCTGCTATCAGAGAGAACACTGTCTCTTTTGAGTATGCCTTTACCTCTAATAATTTGAAATTTCCTCAAAGAAGTATATTTTGTTGGCATGTTTTCAAGTACTAGAAGAGCTCCAAAGTGAGTGTACTAGGGACTTTTAGTAAAAGAAAAACATAAAGAAAAAAATCTGAAAAGCATACAACAAAGGGAATTGTGAGTGGAGAGCAAAGCGTGACCTTTTGTCATGGCTCTAATGCCCCCAAACACTGCACTTTGAATAGCATTATTCAGGGCCATTGCAAGTGCTCCATTTAGAGTGGAACAAGTCTAAATCATTGGCACATAAACTTTGTTCTCTAAGTGAATTTTCTGGTCGCTAAGCAGGCAACCTTTAAGATCAGTCTAAGCAGGTTGTTTTCTTCAATATGCAGCACATATTTGAAATGTGATGTGAGGAAGGCAAACCTAGGGTTCATTTACTCATGTGAAAAGAAAAACAGAATTCACAGCAGAACTGATTCTTCTTCTTTATCATATCTTCTCTTTATTGACCATGTTTCAAATGCAGAAGCTATTAGTTTGTTCCTAAAAGCATCTTCTCTGATCTTTTTTTTTCCCTCTGCTCTATTGTAGTTTCCTACTTTTTTCCCTTCTTTTAAACAGTCATCATGTAAACACAACCTAGTCCTGTCTGTTTTTAACCTGACCACTTGGATTTTACTGAATACATTTTCAGGGATATTAAAGAAAGAAAAAAGAAGATTAATTTGCCAATTAATTGATTGGATAACATTAAGCAACATTTATGTCTAGGACCTCTCTAAATATTGATGAAAAGAGAGGCATAACCTGAGAGTCATGCCTGGAGTTTAAAGTCTAGAAGGAAAAACTGATATTATTCATATAGCTGGTCAAGTAAATGTAACATTGAAAAGATAGCAAGTGCCATGAATGAGAGATACTTGGCACCACACAACTATCTTTTAGGTCACTGATGTACTCAGGGAGCACAAGGAAGTTCTTTCTTTGTAAAGGGCGTGGGCATGGACTTGGGCATGAATGCGATGACGTTAATTTGAAGAATGGCGGCAGGAGATGCTGAGGTAACCATAACTGCAAAGTTTCCGTGGCAAGGGAGACCTGGGGTGAAAAGTGAAAGAAGGCTTGAGAACTCAGTAAATGCAAACTTTTGCAGAGGTTTTTGAGTTATGTTTAGAGAAATATCTTTTTTTTTTTTTTGTCCTGAAAGGATAAGGGATGCTATGGAAGCCTTTTAATAAGGGAATTCCGTCTGATGTGTGTGTGTTTCAAAAAGATTTCTCTAGTGCAGTGAGGATGAAAAATAGAATACAGGGAAGAATTGCTATCATTTGGTCACTTAGAAACTATGAAGTAGTCTCAGAAAAAGATAATGGTAGCTTGGCGTCCATTAGGTTATAGAGAAAGAGGGACATATAATGGATTTGGAGAATTACTTTCATGTGTAACCACAATATTGACATTTTGTTGATTTATGGATAAAATTCACCTTCTTATTTATTATTTGCATATTTTAATATGTGGCTAATATTTGTGTTCCCTATAAGTGTATTATCTACATCTTAAACAAAATTACACATGATTTAAAGCCAAGAACAAAATACTTTACTTCACAGTGTTATAAGTAAAGGATCCACAGGGCTCCATGAGTCAGGAAACAAATAAATTCCCATAATATCCACACAAATACCAACCCAATCTGCCTAAGATATCATCAGGAAAATTCCCATCAGGATTACCAAATAGATTGTCATCCCTAGACCTGTACATATTCTAATCTGCCTCCAATACTCATCTCTTTCTAGCTCCCCAAATTTTTCCACTGTGCCCTCTGGAATTCACAGTCTGTCATCAGCCTGTCATCTTCTATATCCCCAGCCTCTTCTCTGAAATTTTCCAACTTGTCTAATTAAAGCATTCTTTCCACTGAGCAAACTGTCCTTTAACCACATACAGTCCCTTGCCATTGGTCCTGACATTGTGAAGATGTCCTCTTTGTTCAGCCAGATTATTGTTCTCCCTTGCTTTCTAAAATCCACATGATTTAGAGATCATGGCTCCAAATAATACTTAATATTATTCTATTATAATCCTTGCTGCTTTAAGTACTATGTATAAATAAATTTTCAATACTCTAGCCTCTTAGAAACATGACCTCCTCACATTTGTTCTTGCCCTCTGTCTTCCCTCTCCTTGGTGGTAACATAGGTTTCTTCCTTACAGTTATCTTCCTTACAGTTAAAAGTGTTCCATTCAAAATGTAATCTCTAAGGATTCTATTAAAAACTATCTGGTTGCCTTCAGGGTTCTTCATAAATTCTGTGCATAGGCCAATGTCTGTAAGAATTTTACCAATATTTTCTTCTAGAATTCTTATAGTTTCATGATTTAGGTTTAAGTCTGTTATCCACCATGAGTTGATATTTGTGAGAGGTGAAGGTATGGATCCTGTTTCAGTCTTCCACATGTGGCTATCCAATTTTCCCAGCACCATTTATTGAATAAGGATTCTTTTCCCCAGAATTTATGAAGATGACCACAAAGACAATCACAGCAACAACAAAAATAAATAAATGGGACTTGATCAAATTAAAAGCCTTCTGGATAGCCAAGGAAACTATTATGAGAGCAAAAAGACAACATACCGAATGGGAGAAAATATTTGCATGCTACACATCCGATAAAGGGCTGATAACTAGAATCCATATAGAACTCAGGAAAATTAGCAAGAAAAAAATCAAACAACCTCATCAAAAAGTGGGAAAAGGACATGAACAGAAACTTTTCAAAAGAAAATAAACTAATGGCCAGGAAACATGGAAAAATGGTCAACATTTCTAATCATCAGGGAAATGCAAATCAAAACCACAATGAGATATCACTTATCTCAAGTGAGACTGGCCTCTATCAAAAAGTCCCAAAACAATAAATGTTGGCGTGGATGTGGAGAGATAGGACCACTCATACACTGCTGGTGAGACTGCAAACTAGTGCAACCTCTGTGGAAAGTAATATGGAGATACCTCAAAGAGCTACAAGTAGAAATACCATTTGATCCAGCAATCCCATTACTGGGCATCTATCCAAAGGAACAAAAGACATTCCATAAAAAAGACATCTGCACTAGAATGTTTATAGCAGCACAATTCACAATAGCAAAGATGTGGAACCAATCCAAGTGCCCATCAACACATGAGTAGATTAATAAAATGTGGAGTGTGTATATATATATATTATATATATATATATATATATATAAAATATACACACCATGGAGTTCTACTCAGCCACAAAACACAATGGTGATACAGCATCTCTTGTATTATCCTTGATAGAGCTAGAGCCCATTCTACTAAATAACGTATAACAAGAATAAAAATACAAGCACCACATGTATTAACCATCAAATTGGTATTAATGGATCAACACTTAAGTGCACATATAGCAGTAACATTCATTGGGTGCCAGGCAGGTGGGAGGGTGAGGATAGGATGTGTATATTCACACCTAATGCATGCGGTGCACACAGTCTGGGGGATGGACACACTTGAAGCTCTTACCTGGGTGGGGCAAAGGCAATATATGTAACTTAAACATTTGTACCCCTATAATACACTGAAATAAAAAAAAAATGAAAAATAAAAACTACCCGGTCCACTCCCCTTTTTACCCCTCTTTCTCCACTTGCAGTTTTTAGCTATTAGTTTTCCAGGGTTCTACAGCCCCCTCAAAGCCTCACTTCCCTCCTCATCCAGCCTACATAAATTATCATTATAATCATTCTTATTCCTTTTTATCTCCATTATTCTAGCCTGGAAAAACACCAACCTTGTTAAATTTGATTTTCTGTCTACTTTACAACTTCTCTAGGATAACTAAACACAGCTGGAGAAAAATTCACAACCTTGATCACTATTCTCACTTTAAATTCATGACTACCAACATCAAATAGACACCAAGTCTATTTGATCCATCAATACTATGATGTTTACCAAATATACATTCAGTCTTATACAAACTTCCCTCTCACTTTAAACTTTAATTATCTACTCCCCTCCCTTCAATCAGAAGTGATAAAAGTGCTATCTAGTTTCAATGAGAAAATAGAAGTAATCATAAGAGGCTTTCCACTAGCCCTCTCCACAGATTACATCGCTGTGTTTGTATCTTTTAAGCACGCCCTCTGAAATTTCTTTTCTTAGAAAGGATGACCATCAATGTTGCACTTTTGCATTAATCACATCCCCCCCTCCTTTCCTACTCAAGGGCATCCCAAGAGCAATTGTGTTTCTCTCTCCTTTATCAATAATGCTAATCTTTCTATGGGATTATTTATATTAATATATAAGCAGTATATAATACTGTCCTTCTCTGGGAAAGGCCTCTCTTATCTCAATATCCTTCTTTAGCTATTGTTTCAATCTGTACTCTGCTTTATAGTCAATTTCTTCATAATTATTTCTAAACCTATTACAACCAATTTCACTTCTCTCATTTCCTAGTAACCTCAAATGCATCACGGTTTTTCTCACCGTTTTACTAACTTGTTCTTATCAAGCTCAACAGCATTTGCCACGACAGCAAACACATTGGACAATAACTAATAATTTCTTTACTGATCATTTCTTCTTAATTTCCCAACTGCCTTAATAAAAATCACCTTAGATTTTTGATATACATCCCTCAAGAAAATCTATTGATCTCCCAATTTTTGACACTTTATTAAATGTCTCTAATTCTTCCACTTGTACATGCAAAACCTTGGAGTCATTGATCTCTCCTTCAATTTCTTATATCCATTTTTACAACAGCAGTCACAATAAAAATACTTAGGCCTTTCTATATGCATGGTGAGGTATAAAATGAGGGACATGGAATATATCTTCATCATGGGGCTTACAATATTTTAAACTACACATTTAAATTTCTAGGCTTTAAAGGAATTAGCCACCTAGATCAGCCATACCTAAATACCTATTTATAGATAGACAGATAGCTTTATTGGAAAAAAAATGGCTCATGTAGTTATGGACACTGACAAATACCAAGATCTGCAGTATGCAAGCAGGAAACTCAGCAGAATCTGATGTAGTTCCAGTCCAAGTCCAAAGGACTGAGAATGAAGAGAGCTAATGGCATACTTCCAGTCCAAAAGCCAGCAGTTTCAAGACCCAGGAAAAGCCAACGTTTTGGTTTGAGTCCAAAAATCAATGTGCCAATTGGAAGGCAGTCAGGCAAGAGGAATTCCTTCTTCTGGGGAGGGTCAACCTTTGCTCTATTCAAGCCTTTAGCTATTGGATGAGACACACCACATTGGGGAGGGCAATTCACTTTACTCAGTCTATCAATTTAAATATTAAATTCACACAAAACACTCTCACAGAAACAAACAAAATAATATTTGACCAAATATCTATATGCTCCATGGCCCATCAGGTGACACGTAATATTAACCATCACAACCTGTGCATGTGTGTGTATACTTTACAAAGAGTTTGCTTAGGTATTTCTTCTATGCTTCTTCAACTCCACAAACTCCTAGTTTTAAAAATCTTAAAATTTATACAAGTTTTTCATTTCAAAACTAAATTTTACATTTGTAAATTTTATTTAAAAATAACTTCAAACTTATAAAAGATTGTAAAAATAAAACTATTTTAAGAAATATTTTTATATGCTTTATTCATATTCGCCCATTGTTAAATATTTTGCCCCATTTGCTTTACCACTCATTTGCTTGAGAGTTTTCTCTCCCAGTAAGTAGATTTATGTTTATATTTATATAATGTTTGAAATATCTGACAAGTTGCATATGTCTTAGCCCTTTATCCATGAATATTTTCATGTATATTTCCTAAGAATTTGAATATTCTGTCACATAAACACAGCATATCTAATTACTGTTATCTAAGTTACCATCCGTGTTCCAAATTTGTTGATTGGTTTAATGATGTCCTTTATAGCATTTCTAGCCCTTCAGTATAGTATCTAATCTTGGGTCATGTCTTATATTTCTTTTTAATTTGGAACATTATCACAGTTTATTATTATCGTCATTTTGACATTGACATTTTTTGATGAAGACAGTGCTACACCATTTAATTTTATAAATAGAGTATTTCTCATTTTCTGTTTGTCAGATGTTTTCTCATAATTAGATCGAGGTACTGCATTCTTGATCAGAATACTACATGGGTGATCGTGTCTTCTCAGGATATCACATCTGGAAGCAAATGATGACCATCTGTCACTCACAGTTGATGCTAATATTGATCACCCAGTCAGGATATTACACAATTTTTTCACCTTTTAAAGACTGTTTATTTTTCATTTTTTTTCTTCCTTCCAACTAAATAAAAGTCTGTGAGGACACTGCTATATATTCCTTCTCATTCAAACCTTCCTCAAGATTTATCATCCAGTTTTTACTGTGATGGTTAAAAAATTATGTATTTTTCAATTTCCACATTCTCTTCACATTTATAATTCTATTCTCATCATTCTACTCTGAAAAAGAGCCCCCAATTCCTCCATATGTGTGTTTGTGTATAATATAAAAATGGGAAATATATTCACATATTTTTAACATATGTAACATATTCTAAACAAATAAATAGGGATAGATGCTTGAATTCCTATTCTTCAATGTTTTATAATTGATTTAGTTATTCGAGTCCTCAAATGGTCACTCTTTGTTTAGTGCATCCCATCTGAGCAAGGTAGCTCCTGTTTTCTTGTGAATTACCCCCATCCTTTCTTTCTTGTACAAAAGATGTTTTATGTTAATCTCATGCTTAACGTTCCCTAGCCCTGTAGTCAGCCTTGTGTTCAACAATCCATTTTATTAGGGATCAAGATTTGAATACTAGGTGTGCTCATTTCCGGTGGGGTATCTTTGTTTTTTTTTTGCCCTTTCCTTGGACAGTGTTAGGAAATTAATGTATACATATGCACATATACATACACATACCCGAAAATATACATACACATGTGTGCATATACATACATTCACTCATATATAATATATGCATAGGTTATAAACATATGCACCTGTACATTTACATATTTTAGCTATCATCAGTTCACACAGATACTTCCAGCTCCAATCCATTCCATGTGCTTTTTATTGCTTTCCCCATATCTATTTATTTTGCACCCTGAGAATTGAGAATCCCAGTTACCATTATCAGCACATTTATTCACTTGCTTAACCCTATATTTCATGGAAATTGGTTTCCGAACTGAACTTCCACTTACCACTACCGTATTTCCACTAAAAAGACTTCAAGTTTTCTTTGCACTTTGCTCCTTGATCCTTAGTCCACCCTACCACAGATTTAGGGTACATAACCAGCTATTATACATGTGTTTGTTTGTCTGAGCAAGATCCTTCCTTCCTTCTCTCGATCTCTCCTTTCTTTATTTCTTTGTCCTTCCTTCCTTCTTTCTTCCCTCCCTCCCTTTCATCCTTTTTCCTTCTTCCCCCCTTCCTTCCTATTCCGTGCTTCCTTCCTTCCTCCCATCCTTTCTCCTAGTCTTTCTTTTCCTTCAGTGTGGTTAGGGTATTCATTTGAAATCTATTTCGATTCGTTTGTTTGTTTGCTTTTAGTCTGAGCTTTTTTCCTCCTTTTCCATTCTTACAAATTTAATTTATTTTTATAAGAACAATATTAATGTGTTTTTAAAAGTCAAAGTTGTATATACTTCAAGAAATGTCTTGCCAATCCCTCCTGTGTCCTTTCACCCCATCCCTTGTATGTACAAACTTTATTGTATCATAATCTGTCCTCCCAGCGTTTCTTTTTGTAACGATAAACAGATACGTGTTCATTTTCTTACTTTCAGTTTTTTCTTTCAGGAAAGGTAGCATACTATGTATGTTCTCTTACATTTTGTTATTTTCTCTAAATAATATCTCCTGAAAATCACTCCGCATCAGTTTCATGTAGCTCTTTCTCAATTTTTGTAAAGCTGTATTAAAATGCATTTCAATTACCAATACACTCCTCTTTTGTGTCATTTCCATGGATATCCTGTAGCCACTTCAAATCAACATTTAAACCTAAGACCATCTTTTTGTCATGCACAAAAAAACCTCCAAGAACAAATTCAAGTTTTGTTTATGGTATCTTTGCAACTATTTTAGCTACCAAATAATTACTCTTTTCCTTTACTGTGGTATATTTAATTGTCATCAAAGTTACATAACTTTATTCCTTAAAATAGTTTTATTGTTACAGTACTTTCTTCATCTCATTGCTACCATCCATCCCAACATTTTTACTCACTATTTTTACTTTATATTATTTTCCTTGATATTTCATTGCTTTTGAGAGTCCCCTTCCACTTTAATACAATTTATATTTATGTGTCAATCTAAGACTTCTAGAATATGGTTTTCCTCATATTCATCTGTGTTAACCTGCAGTTGCCCCTCACTATTTTTTTAAGATGTTAAACTATCTCTTTCTAACTGCTAAGAACCTCTCTACCTGGGCTTTTCCCAGTTTATGTCAATTATTGTTTATAATTTCTCATATCTTGATTATATATTGTGTGTTTACTTTGGCCTTTCTACATTTGATAAAGGTATTCCTTTAAACTGGGATGCTCTCCTCATCGAATTGTCAAAATGGATCATAGTTAATGATCTCCTGCAACTCCTCAGGGTCACAATTCCTTTGAAGCTCAGCTGCATTCCTCATAGCTTGCAAGGTAATGTATTATTATAAGAAAATAGTTTATGTATATTATGTTCAGTTTTATAGCTTTATGAGATAAATAATATTTAAAAAGCATAATTATTAATATTTATTAAATATTTCCTGAATATTTAGAATAAAAATACCTTTTCAAAATACTGTTTTGAGTTCTATTTTGTTGTAATATTTTAACACTTATTTTACTTTTATAATTTCTTCATATTATTTTTATTTATTAGATATGATTGATGCTAAAGTCATTTTAGTTAATTCCAAGCAAAAAAATCTGGATATTTAAGATTTTTTATTTTACAAATTACACTGAACTAATTATTAGTGTTATTAGTATTAAAATATTTTATAACACTTATGGGCTTCTTCATATTTATTTAGTCAATAGTATGTTAAATACTATGATTGAGAAATAAAAGCAACATAGCTATAAATTGGGCCATTCTATTAATATTTCTAGTTCTAAAATTGCTTATTTTCTTATGGTTGCTATTGAAGTAGCAGGGACTGGAATCTTTATCAGGGCTATCAATTTAAAATTATTGTTCTGTAGCTGCCCTTACACCCTTCTTCAGTAAATGCTAATGATTTCTCTGTTTGAATTAAGTTCTTCTAGCTTCACTAACAATTGTCACTATGTAACAACGTTCTCACAAAAAAATTAAAAATACATCTGTTTTTAAGGCCTCAAATGGTGGCTGTTTGCTTCATACAGCCCCTTCAAACAAGGTGGCTCTTGTTTCCTTATAACTTTCAAAGAGCCTTGAATACTATGTAGTCTATGGCATAGTTTTTGTAAGGTCTTGTTTATTTTCTCCATTAGTATTATTAACAATAGGCTCGGATTACTTACAACTGTATATAGTCTTTGCTCTATCCTAATAATTTAGGGATGTATACAATAAATTCTGAATAGTCAATCAAGATAATAAATGATATTGGAAATTATATGACATTTACAGTGAGCCAGATGGCAACCTAGGTCACTTTGGGAAAATCAGAGGAGAGATTACAGAAGTCTGAGGAACCGATTTTCATCCATGAATGCCAAGCTCAGAAGTGTGGAACACAATGCAAACTTTCAAATCTGGTCTTTCAGATACAAAGTAGTGACTTCAAATAATTAATACATCTATATGATTAGTAATAAGTTTTGGTGGCAATAAACTAGTTAAGAATCAGTTGAAACAGGCATGAAATTAGTAATGCCTAGATTAGGCATTATAGTTGCAAACTCAAACTCCATCTTTAGTTTTTGCATTTACAGTAAAAGCACATTTTTGCCGCATTTATAAAAGAGTATTAATCAAAACTCCTTTTCTTTTCAGTGCAGTTATTTGTATCAGATGAACACTAAGACCTTAGTTTTATTACTTTAAAAAGGTCTTGACCACCAGATAAGATCCATTAAGGAAAACTCCACTTATATCGATACCATTTTGCCTCTTCAAGGCTAGTAAAGTGCAATAAATCTAAAATTCTCAGTACAGTAATCACAACTTCAGAGAAATTCTCAGACTGTTTGAAGTAACAAAGTAACTTCTTATCATTTCTGGACTTCAAACAAAGGACACAAAGTTAATTGACTAAAATGATAGAGTTTAGCTTTGGAATGAAAGCACATTAACCTGTAAAGTCAGTTTATCTCATTGAAAATAAATGATTTTACCTCCACATTTTCACTATAGAAATCACGTGTGGGAAATAAATACCATTAAACCATAAATTATGGTTTAACAAAATTCATTAACAGCAGTTAAGGAAATTTAATTTTATAGTATCCACACAAATATGGCAGGCACACAAATGTGATTATCTTAGAACTCTTGGGACATCATTAGAAATATATACTCATATATTCTTCAGGATCCATTCTAATCGGCAGAGCTCAGATTTATGAGACAACATATGATAAGTGGTAAGGAGACAGGGCTTGGGAAACTATGAATCAATAATGTTTGCAACATATTAAGAATTATGGAAATAAATAGATTTTTTTCAAATTGCATAGTTAAGTATATCTCTTTGAACAAGGAGTGGTTTTATTTAAAAGTATATTTTAATCCATCTAAAGCATATTGGCAAGTGAAAGGATGACTGTATTATACACTCCATGTAGCTTTAACTTAAATAAAAATAATCTAAAGTACCAAGCTTTGCCTAATCAATGTATAGCCCACATTCCAAGACTGTAATTGGCATAAGGTTTGATGTAAATATTGCATTTTATTATCTGAAAGTTATGGTTAAGTGAGAGAAGCATAGGGTAAGAAAAAAATTGCTTACCAAAGATTTGGGGAAGTCCTTTATTTCTATCACTGACTAGCTGAGTGAGCTTAAGTATGTCATTTAACCTGCATGAGCCTCAGTTATTAGTATGACAATAGTATTCTATTTTATATGGCTACTAGGATGACTGCTAGGATGATTAACTGTAATAACCTATACATGAGCATTTATAGATAATGAAACTCAGACCTGATGATATTAAATATTAAATAATTTGATCAATCACAGTTCCTGAACATTTTACTAAGCTCCTTAGGACAGAATCAAAGAAAAGCAATTCTAAATGGCATCAAAATCAGCTCTTTGGTGTGAATTAAAGGGTACTTTGGTATCTTCTCCCTTGGAACTTGATTTTTAGGTTAAGGTATTGGAAACTTTTGTTAAAATAATGCATAGGTAAGGATATGCCATTAACCCTTGAGTTTAAATAAATATTTTTAGATCTTCCAAGAGAAAATCAGAGTCAGAGAAATAAGAGATCAATGGATTTTTGGTGGAACGAGTAAAGAGAATCTTGGAAGTTCTAGAGCAGAATGTTTACAGTGCCCTGATGATATCCCCGAAGCACCTGGGAGGAGGAGTGCAGATAAACAAGCGAGACTATGGCCTAACTGTGCTTCATTTACTTATCTGGGCCATTTGTTAAATATGTTTGAGGAAAGATTTGCTCAGGTAAAAATAATTTGAAAACCATAAACGCAGAGGATGAGATGTGATCAGAACAGGAGTCATCAGGAAATCAGTGGGCCAAGGAAGAAACCACAAGAGAGAAAGGGTTTGATATGCCTGCTTACATCAAAATTTTCCTGGACCTAGACTAATAGGAAACCTATATCCCATTCAGAGGAGAGAGCTAAATGCTTCAGAGAGGCCTATCAAAATTTAGAGTGTAGAATAACAGTTGTGCCATCACTGCTCACACTCTTCTGTGGTGTTTTCTTCACTACCCACATCCATAGTTTGCATATCCCATATGCTAATTCTCTAGTTAACATAGTGGCAGCAATCTTTAATAACATCACCAAAACTGAACTGGGTTATAATCACTAATCTAGGACCACAAAGCTATACTGCGCTTTGCATATTGTGCAAAAGACCCTGACCAAGGAGACAAATAGGAGATGAAATCCAGTTGACATTTAACTCACCAAGCCTCACTCCCTGGCTCAGAAATATGTCTTCATAGAGGAAGACGTACTCTTTTCTACAAAACGTAGAACGTCACCATATGGGCTATTGGCAACGCTGCCCTGTACAACAGTCCTCACTCCATCAATGCTGCAGAGACCAGCTCCCCTAACCTGCACCCACCTCTCTCATGGCACAACTGCCTGTAAATCAGGGGCAGTATTTTTTACCACGTAATAACAGAAGCATAATGGGTTGTTATATTTTCCACATCTATGTACTATCCCTGAAAAATAGTACATAGTCATCTTTTAGAATATTATTGAATGGGTGTCCCATGTGGTAAAATTAACTCACATCATTCTCAGTATAGAACTTCAAAAAGGCTATGTGTTCTTATGAACTTCAGGACTTTTTTGGTGTGTGTGTTAACCACAAGGTATTTCTCTACCATATAAATTGCATGAATCATATTAAAAAATATTTAATTCACTCTAAATCCCAGACTCAAATTAGGATGTGTTCTATTTGTTTTGTCTGTCTGGATTCTTTAAATGCTGTGATGTTCTCCATTGACAAAGATAATAAAATATAAAAGCTATAGGAATGTGATTTAATCAGTGTATCTGACTAAGCAAAATAAGAGGCCCTGTACCGGGGAAAAGAAAGAGGGGTTTCTGCTATGTGGTAGACTTTGAGTCCACTCACGATCATTCTATTTCACTTTAAATGCAATACGCCTCTTTGAAAGAGATATTTCATTTCCATTTTACAAATGACCTGAGTATCAGAAAACTTAAATGACTTGGTAAAAGTTACTTATCTTGTAAGTGCCAGAACTGAAAGTCCAGTGTTTGTATAAACTACTAATTTGGATGATATTTTAGTTACACTGACTATGCCTTCACAATGATGAAGTATTTTGTTTACTTGGGAATTTCAGCTAATTATCTCAGTATTTTTTCTACATAATGACAAATGACCAATTTGAGTGATCGTATTTTTCCCCAATTAAGTGATTTTTTTTTCCCACTTAACTGAACATATTGACATCACTTTTGCATAGTCTAGAGCCAGCCTCTAATTTCCCATTGAATACAGGTACATGACAAGACACATTCACACACAGGTCAAGGACAATTTGCATTATCGGTCACCATCAAGCATGTATATACTTCCTTTAATGAAAATGATTATTTTTGCTAGCTTTGTTCATGCAGAATACCTGAATTTGCATTGTTTAAAAATACATTTTCTTCCAACATTTTTTCAACTATTACTATTTTGGGGGGATATTTTTTGTTCCACTAGATGATTCTCAGCAATCTAATATACACTTTCTCAGAAAAATCTATTAGATATGAAATCATGCCAAGAATATACATTTTAAAAAAATATTGACGTATTTCAGATGATAAAAATATAACAATCAGTTACATATAGGGCTTTTATATGTGTGTTATAGCATACACAAAGAAAGATAATAGTGAAAATTTAAACTCTCACGAGAAATGTCTATGGAAAATTTTCATATATTTGTGTGTGCGTGTGTGTGTGTGTGTGTATGTTTAGTTTTGTTTTTGTTTCAATAGAGCCAGAATCAAATTGCAGCCTTGCTTAGAAGTAAGAACTTTTCTTCTTCAAAAACAGTAAACAAGATTGTATATACACATCTGGGAAATATTCAAAAGCATACTATTTTTACCAAAGGTGGTTTTGAGTAAGTATTTTAATTATGAGCAAATCCTGATTTCATGCAGATATGATAAAATTGGTTTAACTAGTAATTCAATTAAATATCAAATCACCCAAATAATTTGTGATGTTTTTTAAACATAATTAAATTAGTTCTGCAATTGCATAAGAATGTAGGAAGCTAATTCTTAGATATGCATTTAAATGGATTTTAGCATGTTTGTGGGGAAAAGGATGCCATGCTTGCTATTATTTTTTAAAGATGACTATTTGTAGAAATAGATCTAAACATAGGTTTAAGTATAGGTATAGACATACAGATATGAATACAGATATAGATATCATCAGTGATTCCATGAGTATTGCAAACAACTGACATATTTTGTCATGACTTTATGACCTGAAGATATTTTACATACATTTTTCCATTTAAAGGAGCAATAAGAAGGATAGATGAGACATATTTTCTGCAATTAAGAAAATGATAATCTGTTAGAAGAAAATGATAAATATACAAATAACATAATTCAAGAAAGACAACTACAATAATAAATGTGAGAAGTATTAATACTACAGCACACGACAGTGAAATAAGTCAGCACTTTAATACTTCTCCATATGGTGAGGTGGGCTGTCTGTTTTAGCTGCAAATTTGCCGCCAAGTAAATGATGACCTTGTAAAATCATTGAGTCATTTGGTACTGTTTTCTCATTCAGAAAAATTAGCGAGTTGGTCCTAGGTTCCTCTCAGCTTCTACATTTGATGAAAAAATTGCCATGGCAACTGGATAGTGCTTTCATGAAAAACATGCCCTTTGAAGAAAAACATAAATTCCAAAGAAAAGAAAAGTATATAACACACACACGGAATTTCTAGAGATAAACAAAGACAAAACCAAACTAAATAAAACTAAGGAACATAAAGAAAAATAATGTGTCCAAAAACATTTTCTTTAAGAAAAGCCTATTTTTCAGTTCAATTAGAGCACAGTTTTACATAGTTTTGTGATAAACAGTAGGGAAAGTGTTGGAGACAGTTGTAGAAATCTTGAATGCTATGTTTGTAGTTAATTTGATAAGTGGGGGGCGGTCACTGAATTCATTTGAGTATGACTGGAGCTGTTCTGGCAGATAAGTAAGGAGGAAGAGCCTAGAAAAGAATATAATTAGAAAGCTATGCCAGTAATTCAGGATAAAATTAATTAGGATCTAAATTGACATTAAAAATATGAGAATAGAATAGAGGAGAAGGAAACAGATTAAATAAAACAAAACATATAGGATTTTTGTGAAAAGATACCAATAAAAAAAGGATAAAATTTAAAATTTAAATGTGAATACCTGGATACATTTTTGTGTCATTTAAAGAAGAAAATTGTAAGGAGCTTGTCTTTGGGAGCACAGAGTAAAAACAAAACAAAACCTCATATAATCTAAGGTCTAAGAGAAAGCTCAAAAATCAAGCAGGGTAATTTATTTATTCCATATATTAAGAAACCAAGGTTCAGAGAAGTGATTTGTATAATCCACATGAATAATACAGAATAAAATTTTAAAACATGCTGAGTTTCAGGGACCAGTAAAGAAACAGGTGGAGACATCCAATAAGGCAGTAGAATACAACTGAAGATAGCAATAAAAATACAGTTTACTGTCAGATAAAATGATCTCTTCACTATAATAAGAACTTGAAAAGAAAACTACAGAAAATCAACTTGCTAATAATGTACCTTGAATTCCAAGTATATTCTTATGACATCTTCAGATACATATTGTAAGAAAAATTGGAAAAGAAAACATTCTTAAAACTCAGAAAAATTTTCATGCTGCTCTGCTACACTGAGATTAATTACAAGTCACACAAGTTAAACTGTACAAAATATTTTACAGAATACATGGAAAGTTTCACATGGCCCAAAGTGCGGGGCTATAAATGTGATTCAATACACTCTACTAGATGAATTTCTGAATAATTTCTACTAGAAAGTAATTTTCCCCTATTTCAGCTTCCCCAGGAAAATAAGATACAATTGATTTCTTAGCCATCATTTCAGAGAATGATATAATTATCTCACTTTAACATTGAAAAAAATATTTAAGCAGGGAGGCTGTTATTGGCTTTCATGTTTCAGAAAATTTTCCATACATTTGCATACTATAATTAATTAAAAACAAATTAAAGGGGACAAATGAAATCAATTTATAAATATTAAAATTTGTCTCCATCATAATCAAATAAAAAGTTCTAATTTTCACAGTTATATTTTTCAGATTGCTTATTTATTGTCACTTCTTATGTTTTAATAAAGGTTATTACATAAATAATTAGATCACTTCATTTCATTTATTTATAATATATTTCACATAAATTAATTTCCAAATATATTTATTTGACAAAAATTATGGCAGATTTGGAATCTACAATATGGTACTCAGTTTAAAATAAATGGATTTTCTCCAAGTTATACTTCTAGAAACAAAAAATTAAATATTCTATTTTTTAAACATTCAGAAAAATATATATTTCACATTTAATGATTCCTAGTTTCCATAAACTTGCAACATTATAATGGAATTCAGGACATGCTATCCTAAAATATGGCAATTTGGCATTTGAGAAAAGAGCAGAAACAGGATCACACTTTAACTTTCACCCTCCCTTGTCCTCCGAAGCAGATCATAAAACCTAGGAAAGATTCTCTGATATTCCCCTAAAACAAGTCATGAGACTCTGATTTGAGAGGTGGCCTCTCTCCCTATAGAAGAAAGGAACATCCTTACCTCTGAAGACACAGGTACACAGAGAAGGCTAAACAAAGAGACCTTGCTAAGTTACCCGCTTTTTCATCATTAGACCATACCTATTTGTCCTCCAATTATATTTCTCTATGACTGACCACTCTTAATCAAACTTAAACATAAAAATACACACATTGACCTATTTCTTTGGGTCTTCATTTCCCAAAACTCCCATGTTACATAAAACTTATATTAAATTAATTTGTACCCTTTTCTCTTATTAATCCATCTTTTGTTACAGGAATCTCAGCCATAAACCTAGAGATGGGTGAGGAAATATATTTCTTTTCCCCCATAATTTCAAGTAGATTATCCTACCATGGAGGTATCTAGATACACATATGTTGTGTGGAGACAACCACTTGGCCATCCAGAAATTTTTGAATATTGATGACCATCTCAAAATATAAAATATTAATAAGATAAATAAAATGGGATAGGGAAAGAAGAGATGAATACGAGGAAGTAGCAGGAGGAGGAAGAAGAGGAGGAGGCTAATTAAAGAAACAAGGAAGGAAGCAAGAGGGGAAAAGGAGAGGGGAAGAGAGGGAGGGCAGAAGGAAGGAAAAAAGGAGCCATGAAATCTGATTTTTTTCCCCACTTGGTAGACAAAGTGAACATAAAGTTTAGTCAATATTTAACTAATGCATATTCTCAAACATACTGAAAGCCTGAGAGGGGATGCTTCACTGTGCCTACATTCCGTACCTAGAATTAGAAACATGGTTCCTCTAAATATAATGGACACTGGAGAAGGAAAGCAGGTTTGGATAGTGAAAACAGGCATTGTCTCTGTTGCAGAAACTTCTTGATTTTCCAGGGTAATATCTCCTTTACACCTGTTGGGTATTTCCTTCCTCTTCCAGGTACCTAATCTATATCTACTGCTTTTGTGCTTTAATCATGGCTAGCTACCAAGAAATTATTTTGTAAAATTATGTGCTAAGTAGATCATCTTCCAAAATATTTGCTTTTTATTAGACAAGGAAAGCATCTCTGACTTAAATAACAAATGTAAATGAAATGACAGATGGTGGAATCTGAGGAACTCCCCCACAGATTAAATCGACACCCACCTACTTTGTCTTGTCAAGACTAGTTATGTTATCTGAGATTATATTAGATAATTGCTCCAAAGTACCATGAAAAAATAAAATATGCACATGCAGAGTCATAATATAAGATAAATAAAAGTAATCTATCACAGCCAGTGTTTATCATATACAGTGTCCAACAGTTTTTATTTAGAAAAAGCATCATGGAGGACTATGTCAGTTTTTCCCCTTTAATTATTCAGAATTGATAAAAGTTTTATGTTTTAGCTTTATATTCATTTATTTTCTTAGATTATAACTCATTTTCCACTAAATTATTTTTACTGTAAAATAAGTTTATTGATGGTAACATTATGAAATTTAATCTATGTTTAATGTTGTAAATTTTAGGGTCTTTGAGATATGCAGGATCCTTGTATGTAACTGACATAAACCCCATTATTTGAGCTCTCTTAAACACTTTTATGATTTCCTTCTGTTTCTTCTCACAAAAACCTGTCATGCGCCTTCCATAAATGCATCCAGGAATGAAGAAGTAAACCTGGACAAAAGCTGTACATTCTTAAAATCTACACGTTTCCCACACAAGATACATTTCTTAAGAGGCTCCTTATATGAATTTTCCATTAGAATTGGCAGGTCCTCATTGCTGGTTACCTGTTTATATCGTGAACAACCTCTGATCACAGCATTGTGTGACTGCCAGGATGTGTGAAACAGCAGCCATTACCAAGCACGTCAACTTTTTCCTCCCTAGACCACTGCAAACAGCAACTTTAGCTGCCATGATTTCTTGTTCTTCCCCTTCCTTTCTTTCCAAATTGTTCCAACAGGTCCCTTCCGGGGCCCTTACCCCGTTGGTGCCAAATTACTTTTTTAATAATTTAACTAAGATATAATTGATAAACAAAAAGCTGCACATATTAAATGTATACACTTTGATGAGTTTGAACATGTGCATACACCCATGAAATAAACACCATCATAAAGGTAATAAACATGCTAATCACTTCCAAAGTTTCCTGTGCCCTATGGTTAAAATTATTTTTGATTGTTGATAGCTCTTTGCTGTTCCTTATAAAAATTTTATTTGCCTAGATAACATCATAAAAGTGGCTACCAATTTTAGTACAAACATCGGATCCACCAATGTTTGTTATCAAAATAGATTGATTTTGAAGGCAATTCCCCTAAGAGAATATTTTAAATCAAAATTTTCTTGGGACCCACAAACACCACCTACTGGATCAGAGACTAAACAGGGCGTGTCATTATCCAAACGAAAATCTAAAGGCAAGAAGGAACAACTGATCCAGATGGGAAGGAACCAGCGAAAGAATTCTGGAATTATGAAGACTCAAATGGAAAGCACACCCCCAAAGAGGAACAACAGCTCCCCAGCAATGGACATTAACCAAACTCAGAACACTAAAATGACAGAAGAAGAAGTTCAAACATGGATTGTAACAAAACGTAATGATATGCAAGAATAAATGGATAACCGACACAAAGAAACCACAAAAAAAATCCAGGGCATGGAAGAAAAATTCACGAAAGAAATTGAAATATTAAAGAAAAATCAAACCGATCTCCTGGAAATGAAGGACATATTCAGGGAACTACAAAACACCATGGAAAGCCTCAAGAACAGGGTAGATCAAACAGAAGAAAGAATCTCAGAGATTGAAGACAACTACTTCCTATTAAATAAGTCAGCCACAGAGATCGAGCAGAAAATTAAGAGAAAAGAAATAAGCCTATAAGAAATGTGGGATTATGTGAAAAAAAAAAAAA
>RJWJ010000655.1:0-192505 GCA_004363605.1 Indri indri | reverse complement strand
CTACAGGCATGCGCCACCATGCCCGGCTAATTTTTTCTATGCATATTTTTAGCTGTCCAGTTAATTTCTTTCTATTTTTGGTAGAGACGGGGTCTCACTCTTGCTCAGGCTGGTCTCGAACTCCTGAGCTCAGAACGATCCGCCCGCCTCGGCCTCCCAGAGTGCTAGGATTACAGGCGTGAGCCACCGCGCCCGGCCCCCTTGATCCATTTTAAATTAATTTTTGTATATGGTGTAAGGGAGGAGGTCCAACTTCATCCTTTTGCATGTGGATATCCAGTTCTCCCAGCACTATTTGTTGCAATGACTATTATTTCCCCTTTGAATGGCCTTGGCACCTCTGTTGAAAATTGACCATGAATGTGAGGGTTTATTTCTGGACTCTCAGTTCTAGTCCATTGATCTATGTCTATCCTTAGGCTAGTATCATACTGCCTTGATTATTGTAGCTATGTATAAGCTTTGAAATCAGGACGTGTAGGTCCTCCAACTTTGTTCTTTTTCAAGATTGTTTTGGCTATTCTTGGTTCCCTGAATTTCTGTGTGAAATTTAAGATCAACTTTCCAATTCCTGTTGCCTTAGTTCTAGAATAGATGTAAGGGTTTTGAAGTGGGCAACAATCTCTAGGAGCCAGACTCTTGAGTTTTCTCTCCCAAACCTGCTTTTTCCTTTTTCTTCTCATCTTAGTGAATGGCAACTTCGCTCTTCCAGATGCTCAGACTAAACATCCTAGAATCACCCCTGATTCTCTTGTTTCTCTCATCCCCCACGTCAAATCCCTCAGCAAATCTCATTGATTCTACCTTGAGAATATATCCAGGATAATAACCATTTCTCACCACTTCTGCTTCTTCCACCAAGTTCCTGTCATCTCTGTTACCTGGATTACTGCAAAAGTCTCCTAAAGGGCTTTCCTGCTCCCATCCTCTCCACTCCACAGTCTATTCTCAACATAGCACTCTGAGTCCATTATGTCACTCTGTTCAAATCTCTCCAGTGGCTTTTTATTTCAGAAGAAAAAACAAAGTCCTCATCATGATCCATGAGGCCCTTATATGGTATGTGGCTTCATCTTCTATTACTCTTCTTTTTGCTTACTCCACTCCAGCTGCACCCCAGGCCCTTTGCACTTGCTGTTTCCTCTTCCTAGAATGCTCTTTCTTCAAATGTCTGCATGGCTTTCTCACTCATTTTATTCAGGTCAAATTCATTTTTCTAGAGACCACCCTATCTAAAACAGTGTCCCTCACCCCTCTTATCATTTTCTACCCCTTACCTTGCCTTGTTTTTCTTTAGAGTATTTATAACATTAACTATCATCATACATACACACATGCACACATACAATATCCGTCTCCCCACTGGTAGAATACAAGCTCTGCAAGGGCCAGGAATTTGTCATCTTCACTGTGGTGTCCAGAGCACAGAGAATAGTTTCTGACACATAGTAAGCACTCGAAAAACAAACAAACAAACAAACAAAAAAACAAACCAAAACTGAAAAACCCAAACATTAATGAAAAGGGATTGCAAATTACTGTACTATTCCTTCCCATTTTTTCTGTGAGAAGCAATGCCCATAGATACATTAACATCTCCTAAGTCTCTCCTCTTCTATCGTCTGATTTTCCCCAAGATAATGGCCTTATCTTCCTTAAAAAGGGAAAGGTCAAGTAAGTAGAAAGGTGAGGGCTCATGGTCTCTCCCATGGTGGCAGAGGGAGGCCCTGTGCTCCGTAGCCTGGGCAGACTGGGCAGGGCCGTTTAGTGCCTGTCTCCAGTATTTTGGCCTCTTGTACTGATCTAGGGAGAAAGTGAAATTTCTTGGAAATTTAAGAAAATGGAAATTAATTTCTTGATGAATATTTGACACCACAGCGAATTAATCTTTCTCTGGCTTCCAAATGAAATTGCCAACTCCAAGACTCATCTTGGCTTTTAATTATGTAACTACTTTAGACTGTCAACTGTTGTGTATGTTGGCTTTATTTCCATGACTAGATGGTAATGTCCTGCAAAAATATCCATGATTTCAGCTTATTTTTGAGTCTTATATTACAAGATGTCTTGGACAAAGTAAGTGTTCAATAAACTTGCTAAACATACGATTAAGTTAATGGATACACTTTGGTTAATTGTCATCATTGGAAATGCATCTAGTCCAAATATTTAATTTTTCTGGACCAGAGCTGCAAGTATGCTGTTATAATCCACCTTGTTCTACTGCTGCTGGTAGAGCAGAATTGGCTACAGTTCAATGGGGTTTCCTGCTGAATGAAGAATTATGAGAATTCTTAGTGAGAATTGAATTAATTTGGCCTAGAAAGTATGGGAATTAATTTTCAATGTCATTTTAAAAATTGAATCTACCATCCATTGTTATTTAAACTTATCTTGGAATGTGTCCTATCTTCACTGCACAATATGAAAGAATTGTTTTTACATACATATGGGGTATGTATATATTCCTAATAAATTGTAGCAGGTTTGATATCTTCTGATAAACAAAACAGAGCTTTTAGGCTTAAAGTCTGAGCCACTAAGAAGCAAAATTGTTTTATTGTTAAAACAAGACTGGCTCTTGATAAAAGTAATTTTTCCCTTCCATAGCCTTCGCTTTTTATGCCTCATGTAGATTTTGCTTGAACTGTATTTGTTCCTCTGCCTCTTGGTCAGGAAGTTTGAATTTATGATCTGGTTTCCCTTAAGCTGATTACCTTGGGAACAGACATTAGCACTGAGTTGGAGGCAGAGATAAAGGGTTTGTAATTAACTTTATGTCAATAGGGTGCGGTGTGTGGAGTAGGGAGCATTCAGCTTGTTTTAGCCTTTCTGTCTGGTTGTGCAGCACTCAGAGGGCACACCACACACTTTTTTAATTAAAAAAAATTTCTTTTAGAGACCGGGTCTCACTCTGTAGCCCAGGCTGAAGTGCAGTGGTGCAAGCATAGCCCACTGCAGCCTCTAAATCCTGGGCTCAAGTGATCCTCCCACCTCCCTGCCTCAGCATCCAGAGTAGCTGGGACTACAAGTGTGCCACCGTGTCCATCTGATTTTCTTTTTTAGAGACAGGGTCTTGCTGTGTTGCCCAGACCGGTCTCAAACTCCTGGGCTCTAGTGATCCTCCCTCTTCCTCCTGAAGTGCTGGGATTACAGGAGTGAGCCACTGCACCCTGCCCCCTTTCCTGTTTTTTTCCTCTGTATGTATTACTCTTGAGAAGGCCTCCCATTTAATGCTTTAGTTAGCTACTCTTAGAACTACCCACGTACATGGAATCAGACTTTTGCTTCTTAAGATTGAACTTCTAATGTGGGGATGGAGGTAGGGTGCCAGAGTTAGCAAATAAAAAAAAAGTAAAATTTGCATTTGGATCAACAATAAATAATTTTTTCCTGTATCTCATGCACTATTTGATAACTTTTACTAAAAAATTGTTGTTTATCTGGAACGGAAATGCACCTGGGTGTCTTATTTTTTATCTGGCAGCCCTAGTTGGAGGTCATGTTTATGCATAGCAAATGCATTGATCGTGATCATGTCCAAAGAATGGCTGAGCTGTGGCTCGTTTTGGTGACTGTGCATGTGACCATCTAAAGGAAGGAGAAGATTTGTAAACTCAAGGGGTATTAGAAGTAGAAGAAAGTTAGAAAAAATTTAGTTTTATTCCAGTCTTTTATAGTTAAGGACATTTGCATCCAGAGGGATTGTCACTTCAGCAAAGTCACATACAATTAGTGGCAGACCCAGAACTGGGACTTGGGGACCAGGGATTGGTCTGCTGTGTGATCTTTTCCATTAAAATGTCATGTATAAGTTGCTTATGTTTTAGTATTGACCCTTAATTGCTTCTCTTGTCACCCACTCATGATTACTTCATTATCACACTATCCCTCTGGTCTCCAGACCCAACATGTGGCAGCCAAAGCCATTCTCATGAGACACCTTTGACTTCTCTCTGAGAGCCACATGACTATTGAAAGCCCTATTTGGTATTCCCTGTTTTGATGCCAGAAAGCCTGTAATTCAATGTGTTTTTATTCCTTTTATGATCTCGTTAATATTTTTGTACCTTTTGAGTACATATTGTAAGATGTTTTGATTAAGGTAGATTTACTGAGTGTAATTCCACGACAACCAAGTGTTGTCTTATTGAAAGCCTGCTTGCTTTGAGGTGCTTACTCCTACAACACTCCTCATCGCTTTGTATTTTGGTAGAATAAATATGAAAGATAAACATATGGCAAGGACCAAGGTAGATAGATAGGTATATGTGACTTGCCACATTGGAGATGTGTTCTTTTTAAACACCATTTTATTCTTATAAGTATTTTAAAATTATTTGTACCTATTTAAGAAAGCAGCCTTGAAAATGAACATGCTTCCTCTAACTGCCACTAGAATGCCGTATTTCAGAACCACTAATCTTGTTTTTTCATAGCCTTGTTGGTTAATTCATATAAAGCCTTACCAGCTGCCAGGTCAAAGCATAATAATAAAATTGGTTGCCAAGAGACCGAAAAATCTGTTCGTTCTGATTTGCTGCAGTTTATCTGCCTTGGCCTGATCCTGCCACATAGGTGGCTGGTCCAGTCCTATCTGGGTATGCTGGATACTAATCTCCTGTACCTTTGTATCATTAAAAGCAAAGACAGGGTGTCTCAATTGGTTAGTTAAATGTGACAATAGCGTAGTTTTATTCTTGCTGTGCTATCCCTAATATAGGGTGGGGGGATGACACATACAGAAATAGGTCATGACTTAAATATTCATTTGAGATACCAAAGAATTTTTAAAATATAATCCATGGTCGTGGTCAGGATTTCTTTGTTTCTTGCTATGCGTGGTTAACTTTCATAATGAATCTCACCACTGCAAGGGAGTGACCCCAAGAATGAGTGAGGAAGTCTAGCATCCCTTGAAAAGATAAGGTATTGTCCTTACGGTCAGATACTGAAGACCTAATATGGCTTCTCTTGTCAGGGACAAGGCCAGTCTCCATTACCCCCCCTCTTCTCTAGGCACACAGGGCCATGAAGGTTGCAGTATTTCCTCAGGCAGTGACTCATTCCTTGTTCCACATCCCCTACTTTAATGTGGAAGAACCAGCACAGCCAGGAATCAGTAGGCTGGTTTTTGGTCTCAATATTGCTGATAATCAACTTTCTGATACCTCACCAGTGGCTCTCATTTGGGGGTGATTTCTCCCCCTCCCTCCAGGGGACATTTAGCAAAGTCTGGAGACATTTTTGATTGTCACAACTGGGGAGTTACTCACTGGCATGTAGTACATAGAGGCCAGGGATGTTGTTAAATGTTCTGCAATGCACAGGACAGCCCCACAACAAAGGATTATCCTACCCAAAATGTCAATAGTGTCCAGGCTGAGAAACCCTGCATTAGACAAACCATTGAACCTCTTTGGCTTGCAGTTTCCGAAGTTATAAACTTTCTCCATCATGTAAAACTACCTAAGCCTAACTCTACCACCGTTGTTTTTCTAACCTCTCCCTCACCCCAATTCTAAGTCATTGAATGTGAGATAGGGCTCAGGTATCTGTGTTTTGTTTTTAAGTCTCCACAACAGACTCTGATGGGCAGTCGGGCTGAGAACCCCTGCCCCGAGGGTTCATGTCAAATGAGGTTCTCGTGGAGGTGCCAGGTTGGAGAGGAGTGGACCCTGTGGGGACAGCCTGCCAGTAGGAGGAACTGAGAGGCTGGTCTCCAGTGCCTGTCTGTTACGCACTTCCACATGGGCAGAAGCCTGCCAGAAGGCCACAGAGAGCATGACTGAGGGGTTACACAGGGACCTGTGCTCTCAGAGCCTAGAGTGTCTACTTCCCAATTTCCAGCTGACCACCATACCCTCGTGCCAGAGAGGCCAAGGAAATAGTAAGACTGGACAGTTTCTTCATTAACACCCTGTTTCCTGCTTAACTCCAATTTCTCTGGGGGAAATTGAAAGTCGGTAACAAAAAACCTCACCCTGAGTCATCAGGCTATTTCGCCACCCAGATAAGGAAACCACACATTTGTTGCACTTGTAGAATTGTGTAATTTAAGAGCTGGTAGGGACCTTAGAAACTGTGTAGCCCAACCTCCCCTCCCAGAGGTCCAGAGCTGTGCCCCAGGACACGTGGCTAATTGATGGCAGAGAGGTTTTCCGAAGGCTGATCCGATCCGATGATTTCCTGGTGTGTTCCTTTTATGCCCCTATGCTAATATTTCTTGACTGTAACCAGTTGTAGGGTGCAGGCAATCCAGAATTGTGTTGTTTTGTTGTTCAAAGGAAGTGACTTCTAGATGGAACTTTACTAACAAGCAGGGTCTCTTCCTTGAATCCTTCTGAAATATCACAGGAAGTGAAACACGTATATTATGATTTTTACCTATGTTAAAGCAGTGCGGAAATATCTGAGTACCCACTCTGTGCCAGCTGCCAGTTAAAAACCACCATCATTCCTCTCTGTACTGCTGCTTTTCTGGTCCCATTCTTGGTCCCCTCCCCACCCCCAATAGCCCATTCTTCACATAAAGCCATTGATCTTCCAAAAAAAAAAGGAATTCGGATCATATCCTTCTTCTGTTTAAAACTCCCCAGTCGCTTCCTATTGCGTTGGGTATGAGACCCAAACGCGTAGCCGTGGTCCGAAGGGCCCCTGCGACGTGAGCGCTGCTCACCTCCCTGAGCTCAGCTCATCCCTGGGCCTCTCTCCTCCAACCTCATCTCCTTCCTTTCTGTTCCTTGGAAATGACAAACTCAGATTCGGTCCTATGCAATTCATATTTTCTCCTACACATTGGACTTTATTTTCTAAACTAAACCAGAATGCCAATTTATTGGTACGTGATAAATGGAACTGCTGAGCAGACTAGATTCTTTTCTTTGAGGACTGGTGTGTTTGCTTCCTACTGCATGGGAAGCAAATATATTATAAAAGGAGAAGGCTACTTGGTAAGCACAGACTCAGGACACAGGGACTTAGAAATCAAAAAGATCAGAGAGTTTTAATGCTGGAAGAGTCCCGAAAGCTCACCATGTTGATGGTTCCCCAAAACTGGCTGTCCATGAAAATTTCACAAGGAATTTTTTGTTTCAAACATTCCTACACAAAACAAACACATTTTTCAATTTCTCCTTTGGAGATTCCGATTTGTTAGGTTTGGGGCTGGCGCTGGGGAATACACATTTTACTTAAAATGCTGCTCTAGTGATTGATGGTGCACAACCAGGTTTGGGAACCACTGACCCGAGTCCACCTCTATTCCCAGGTGAGTAAACTGAGGCTCAAAGAGATCATGTTCCTCACTCAGGGTCACACAGCTAGTGAGTGGGAAGATGGAACTCAAATATCCCTGTTGTTCAAAAACGTAGTAAGAAAGATTCTCAGGGACAGTGGCAGCACAGCCTCAGAAACTGTTTATTACTTTTTTCTTTATTTACATGTAACTACAGTGTGGTGTCAAACAGGAAATGCAAGCAGCATAGTTTTTCTTTTTTGTTACAAAGTGTCAGAAGAGGACCAGCAATATCAGCACCTTCTGGGAACTCGTTAGAAATGCGTATTTTCATCCCCACCCCAGACCTACTGAATAATCTGAAACTCAGGTGAGACCCAGAGTCTGTGTTTTAAAGCTGTCCAGGTGATTCTGATACACTCTGAAGCTTGAGAACTACTGTCTACTGGCACATTTTACAACCCATTGTAAACATTAAAGCTGCCGACCTTGGCCTTTGTAGTTGATGACTCATTAATGTTGAGGCCTTAACTTATGCTAGCCACCTGCTTTCCTTGTTGACATTTATTCAAAACATGAACTATTGTAAGTCTTCATGAGAATGTCATATACAGGAGAGGAAATAGACTAATATTATATTTAGTTAGAGCCTGCTGTATGTGAGGCACCATGCTTGAGGCCACTACTTGTTACCTCATTTAATTCTTACAACCATCCTGTTAGGTCAGTGTTATTATCCCTATTATAAGATTTGGAATCTGAGGCTGATCTTCACCTGCAGGTTAGAGTTGTGCATTTTGCTACCTGTTGTCTGCCTAGAACAGTGGCTCTCAAACCTTATTATGCACAACCAGGAAGTCTCTGGGAAGCTTGTTAGAAATTCAAATTCCCTAGCCCTCCCTTGCAGAGATCCTAATTCAAAGGCCTGGGTGGGACCAGGAACTTTGTATTTTTATCAGATACCCCAGGTGATTCTGCTGCCAGTCCTGGGTCCGTTTACTCCTGTCCTAATTGGTTGACCAGATGACCCTCAAGGCTTCTCTGAGGTTGTGTGGTTCTCCTGTGTTTTGTGCTTGCAGGCCTTGGGGACTGGGTGGCAATGTTGGCAGAAGAAATACTAATGTGGGAGGGAAGGAGCTTGAGAACTCTATAGGGAAGTCTCTTCTATGCCTGGCTGTTTCTGCTCTCTCTGTTGCCTCCTAGAGGGTTCCCAGGTCATGTTTTGGATTTGAGTAACTTGTGATCCTTTCCGTTATCTACCCCAAATTTTGTAACTTTTCTTGTAGCAACTTTCCCCTTGAGTTTGTGGGGTGCATACATGTGAGCAACTTCTTCCAGGCTATAATTAATAACTATGGAGTAGTGAGTTGCTTAGCTCTGGAGGTCAGAAATGGTATTTCATCTCTTCGGTGATAAGAGCCCTTATTTTTCAGGGATAGAGTTGACATATTTAGCGAATGGCTTGACAGTCCCTTAGAAGACTAAATAATTTGGTGCCATTATGAAGGAAAAAAGTGAAATGCAAATTAAAAACTAATTTCAAGTATGATGCCAGATATTGTTACTGGTGAGGTGAGCTGATTTTCTGTCTGCAAGTTCAGAAGCAGCTACTGACATAAATACCCCAGGGCTCCCGTAGTGTAAAAGAGTCATGTATATGAAAAGGTGGTGGAAACCTGTCAGGCCTTTGCCCCATAGAGAAGTTAGCAATGTTGAATTATTCGATTTCTTTAATATGTCTTAGTCCTTGAAACAAATTGTATATGACAAAGATGGAAGGAAATTCACAAAAGCAAACAATTCAGCTTTCTGGGACCCACTGTATACAGAGCAAGTTGCGGGTTATGTTTCTAAGAATACTTTCTTTTGCCACCTGATTAGAGTTGGCAATGACAATATGCAATCTACTATACGTGTCAGGAATTATACAAGCATTTGCTCATTTAATCCTCAACAGCCTTGCAAGGTAGATGTTATCCTTCATTTTCCAGATGTTGAAACAGATTTGAAAGGATTAAGTAATTTGCTCAGTGCAGGGATGGGATTTCCAGGGATGTAGGATTTTTAGTGCTATAGCTTGGACAGTCCCTGGTAAACTGGGATGGTTGGTCACCTGAGTGTCACCCAGCCTACTGACCCTCAGTTGACAATGAGGAAGTAAGCCCAAAGGGTTCCGAGCAGTCAGGCAGAGGGTTAATATACTGAAACTTGCCAAATTGCCTCACAGAGAGACTCTCAGAACCTGTCTTGGGGCCCATTTTCCTCCATTGTACACACAGTTCTAATAAGCCTGGTCATTTGGTTTCCAGGTGGCTTATCAATTAGAAACAGCACGTTGTTAAGGCGCCGAGGTTGTTCTAGGAAGGCACACTAATTACCGTGGTGAGGGATAGCTGGCTGACTGACAGACAGCAAAGGTGGGGACAGAGAGAATAAAATGTAAATTAACAGAAGACACGAAATCAATACATTAATACATCAATCAAATGGTCAGGAGCCATTTATTACAGGGGCAAACATGCCTTAACAAAAATCGCTATTGAACATTTCCTATGTGCCAAACATGGTTTTAGGCACTTTATAAGTATTACGTAATTCATTCCTTACAGAATAATCCTATAATTATTCCTGTGCTATAGATGAGGCAGCTGAGGCAGAGAGGTTAGGTAATTTGCTCAAGGGCACACAGCCAGTGAGGTAAAGTCGAGGTTCAAAACCGGACTGTCTCCAGAGCTCAGGTCCTCAACATCCTTCTTCAGTGTAGGTCCTAGATCCTGAGGACATAGCACAGCAAGTTAGTGATGTTTATTGTGATGTCCTGCAAAAAAAAAAAAAAAAAAAAAGAAAGCATGGACATTAAATTTTATTTCATGTTAATTAATTTTTAAAATGTTATCAAGGTTACACATGGGCATAGTTCTACAAGGCCTGTTACAAAAAGCCAGCAGACTCCCCTCCCCCAGCCCACTTCCTGCTCCCCAGAGTCAACCACGCAACTTTTGCAGTTGCTAACTTTGCCAGCAGTTACACCCCTAGTCTTGAAATGACGCACTTATATTTCTATGGTCAATTTTTTAGATTGGGCATTATCTATTGATAGTTTATGGAAGAAGAGAATTTAGCTCATTTCTCCATGTAGCCCTACCATACATGTGTACCATTTTCATCCCCTCCTTCTCCCCAAATAGTTACATTATAATTTTAGTTAGATCAATATGTCATGGACTCATCATTTCTATCTTTAGGCCTCCCCTCCTGGGCTGGGCAGAATCTCCAGAGAAGACTGTTGTAGCCACCTCTTGTGGAGTACGCCTGCTTTCTGGGAGTCCAGTCGTGTTGGTGAGGAGTGGGTGGTGATGGAGTGTCTCAATATTTACTATGTCACATCTTACTGCCTCCCCCTGCCTCCACGGCAGCTGGTGTGCCTCAGAGACCCTGAGGTCTTTACCCTCGAGTTCTGCCAGAGCTGGAGGAGTCACAGGCTGGCAGGTGTCGGGACTGGGATCTGAGGGTGGGCTTCCTTCCTTCGTTTCTGTTCCAACTTAATAATTTCCATTTAAAAAAACTACTTTCTTGAGATATGATTGACATATAAAAAGCTGTATATATTTGATATATACATTTCGGTGAGTTTGGAAATATTCACCTGTGAAACCATCACCACTATCAAGGCCGTAAATATGTCCATCACCTCTCAGAATTTCTTTCCATTTAACATAAGATCTACCTTCTTAGCACATTTTAAGTACATAATACAATATTGTTAGCTATAGGCACTGTGCTATTAGGAGATCTTCAGAACTCATTTAACTTGCAGAATTGAAACTTTGTTCCTTTCAACCATCATGACCTTCCAGTTTCCCCCTCCTCCCAGCCCCTGACAACCACCACCATACTCTCTGCTTCTGTGACTTTGACCATTTTAGATTCCACATAAAAGTGAGATCATACCATATATATTTTTTTTTTATGAATCTGGCCTATTTCACTTAGCATAATATTCTCCATGTCCATCCATGTTGTCACAAACGGCAAGATTTGTTTATTTTTTAAGGCTGAATAATTTTTCATTGTATGTATATACCACAGTTCCTTTACCCATTCATTTGATGGACATTTAGGTTGTTTCCAAGTCTTGGCTACTGTGAACAATGCTGAAATGAACAAGAGAGTGCAGATATCTCTTAGAGATCCTGATTTCAATTCCCTTGGATGCATACCCAGAAGTAGGATTGCTGGATCCTATGGTATTTATATTTTTTAATTTTTTGAAGAAACTTCATACTGTTTTCCATAGTGGCTGTACCAATTTACATTCCCACCAGCAGTGTACGAGGGTTTCCTTTTTCTCCATATCCTTGTCAACACTTGTTATCTTTTGTTTTTTGATAATAGCTATCCTAGCAGATGTGATCAAAATCATTGTGGTTTTAATTTGCATTTCTCTTTTGGTTTCCATTTGCATGGAATATTATTTTCCATCCCTCACTTTTAGTCTGTTTTTGTCCTTAAATCTACAGTGACTCTCTTGCAGGCAGCAAATAGTTGGATCTTATCTTTTTTATATACTCTGTCATTCTATGTCTTTTGATTGGAGAATCTAATCCTTTTACATTTAAAGTAATTTTTAACAGGTAAGGAGGACTTACTATTACCATTTTGTCCATTGTTTTCTGTTTTGTAGTCCTTTTGTTCCTTTCTTCTTCTCTTGGTGTGCTGAACAGCTTTTAAAGCAGACTTCTATCATTCCATCTGTTTTGAGCTCCAACTTTACCTTCTCCCAACTGCTAGAGGTTTGTGGGTTCTGAATCCCTGAGACTTTCTGGATGTTCTGTGATGAATTGCTTCTCAGAGTTCCCTACAGGCAGATAAGGAGTAAGCTTTTCAAGGTCTGCTAATCAGTTGCCTCTTGTCCCTCTACCTTCTAGCTTCCAACACTTTGTTGCTTCTACTAACCTGATCATTGCCCTTGTGAGTTTATGTCTTAAAGAAATAAAATTCTTGGGGGGGGGCAAGGGCAGCATATGTAACCTAAACATCTGTACCCCCATAATATGCTGAAATAAAAAAAAAGAAATAAAATTCTCTTTATTGTTTTATGAGTGAGATTTTGAGAGGCAGCAGAACTACATGTACATGTTTAGTATGCTATCTTTATCCTGAACTCTGAAAGATATTTTAGAAAACGTTTACTGCAAAGGTATCTACAAAAGTTTGGTTTTTTTTGCTTTAGGGGGAAAACCAACAGCTCTATGAAAAATGGTATTATCCTAATTTGACTTGCTATTCAAAGTATAGTTCTAGGACTAGGAACGTCAGAATCACCTGGGTGCTTGTTAGAGATATAGAATTCTGAACTCCCCACAGGCATATTGAATAAGAATTAGCATTTTAAGAGATTCTTGGGAGATTCCTATATACATGAAGGTTGAGAAGTGCTAATATGAAATTTCTATTTTTTTTATTTTTTTATTTCATGAAATTATAGAGGTACAAACATTTTGGTTACATGTTATGACTTTGCCACATCCCAACCATGTTTTGAGAAGTACCCTTCCCCCGCTACAACACTCACCGCGTCCATTAGTTGTGAGTTTACCCACCTCCAACCCTCTACCCCCAAAGAATATTACTACTGTGTGAGCACCTTAGTGTTGATTGGTCAGTGCCAGTTTGATGGCGAGTACATGTGGTGCCTATTCTTCCATTCTTGTGATACCTCACTTCAGAGGGTAGGCTCAAGCTCTATCCAGGAAAATATAAGAGGTGCTAGATCACCATTGTTTTTTATAATTGAGTGGTATTCCATTGTATACATATACCACATTTTATTAATCCACTCATAGATTGACGGGCACTTGGGTTGTTTCCACATCCTTGCTATAGTGAATTGTGCTGCCATAAACATTCGAGTGCAGATGTCTTTATTATAGAATGAATTTTGTTCCTTTGGGTAGATGCCTAATAGTGGTATTGCTGGATCAAATGGTAGTTCTACTTGTAGCTCTTTGAGGTATCTCCAAATTCTTTTCCACAGAGGCTGTACCAATTTGCAGTCCCAGAAACTTAACTTCTGTAATTGGAATAAGTTAACTCTAATGAATTTTAATCTGAGAGTTAAAGATCTTAGTACTTTTCCTTACCAGATTATTCTCCAAATTCTAGAGATTGCTGAGAGCAATATACACGTTTTCATGAACATGTACCCTTTCCCCTTTATAAACCATGTCTATATATTTGAGTCAGCAAGAGGTATGAACAAAAAATTCCATTGCATTTACCACAAGAGATGTCAAACTGGTTATGTTCAGGCTTTTTTAGTTGCCTACCGTTCCTGAGGTTGGTGACGGGATTTTGTAGATTGGAAAGATTGAGTCTTCAGTCACACTTTGAGTTGCCAAAATGAAAAGGTAGCTTCTCCTAGAGGCAAGGGATAGATTGTTTAGTTGTATGCCCAACATCTCACCCAATGATTAGTTAGTGGTCAGTAAGTGATTGTGGGGTGAGCGAATCAAAAATAAATAAGATACAATCCCTGCTTTCAAGATATCCACAAACCAACAGAGAAACCAAGAAGTAAGTTGGATAATTATCATACAGGGGTGACGAGTTCTAGAAATAGTAAGCACAAAGAAAGGGTATCTAACTCAGCATTGTTGGCAGAAGAAGGAGCCAAAGAACTACGCCTCTTGCTGACCAAAGCTTTGCTCTGACCTTAGTGTGTATCAGAATCACCTGGAGGGCTTGTTAAACCATGGACAGCTGTGTCTCATCCTCAAACGATCTGAGGTGGGGTAGGCCTAAGAATGTACATTTCTAACAACTTGCTGGAAGATGCTGGTAATGCTGGTCTTTGAACCACATTTTCAGAACCACTTGTTAATTACAAAGAATTCTGCTGTCTGGACTCCAGCAGCTCACAGGCAGGAGACAGGGAATGGTAGGTGACACTGAAGGCAGAAGCCTCAGGAATAGAGATTTTATTGTGGAGGTTGTGGGAGCCATTAGCAGGTTTTATGGAGGAGAGTGATGGATTCCCGTTTGCTTTTTGGAAATACCACTTAGGGTGTGATGTGGGGATAGATCAGAGGCAGGACCAGGTTGGGGACCAGAAAATGAAATAAGTGGTTTATCATAGCCCTCCAGACAAGGGATAATAAAAACTCGGAATAAGGGCGAGAGGAGGAAAGATCCCTAGGACTTGGTGGCCAACTGGAAGTGGGAGGGGAAGAGAGGGAGGAATTATGAGACCTATCAGATTTCTGGCCGAGTGTGCGTTGGAATTGTGTTACTCAACACACAGGAAGAGGAGTGGGTCTGAAGCAGGGTCAGGGAAGAGAGTAAAGGAGGTAAATTGAGCGCAGGACATGTTGGATTTGAGATGCCATCAAGCTAGCTGGGTGGACCTCCCTGTAGACTGTTTTATTCATGGGTCCGGAGGCCAGGAGCAAGGTCTGGGAAGTAATATGGCCCTTCCCTCCGGCCACTTCAATTTGGTCTCCCATACTTTGGGTCAGGTATTGTATTTGTAAAGAAACAATATTAATATTATATAACCTTTAAGGGCTTGAGAACACAATACTTTTCAAGATGTTTTCTCAAGAAAACACATGTTCTTCTTTTTTGATTTGGGGGAGCGAAAGAAAGAGTTGAAGTACTACCAGTCTTCTAACACCGGAAGAGGTTAATAAAGCCATCCTCTGTGTGAGAGGCCAGTCGAATTGGATCTTAGTAAGCTTGAAAGGGGAAAAATCACTTGACTGGTCTGCAGGGCCATATGACGAACAGCTGAGACTAATTAGCTGGATTGTGGGTTTTTATAGCAGTGCCTGATTTTGAAAGTTGATGGAGCGAACTGCTTTTCAAAAGACTCTTTTGAAAACGTTTATAAGTAGGCCGTTCTAACTTTAACATTTCTCTTTGTCTTAACATTAGACAAAAAGTAACCTTCTCGAAGAGGACATGTGATTGGAAGTTGTCAATTGTGGAAGCGTTGGCAACTCTGGTCTCTAAAAGTTTTAGAAAAACTGGACAAACCGTTCTCTGCCCTGTCAAGGTATGGTTTTGCATTTATCTTTTTTTTCCTTGTAGTGGTTTTGAGCTCTGCCATGCCAGTTTTCAATATGCTTAAATCACGTGCAATTTAACATAAATACCATTGCACATATTATTATTTTTAATCAAAGACTTCACGATGTCTGCTGAATTTCTTGGGATGAGTTTGAACAGTGCATTTTCAATGGCCAGGGAGTGAATATGAATACAGACTACATTCTTCCTTTCTTTTCTGTACTCTAATAAAGTAACATAAGTTTTTATTCTTAGATAATATGTTGAATAAGAGAGCTAAGACACTGAATTACTCTAGGAGTCTTGCTTATCCTCTGAGGATTTTATTGACAAAAATTCGAGCTTATTGGGATTTTGTTTTTAATATTAATAGCTTTAATGGAGGAATGTGCATGTTTTAGTATAAGGCATATTTCTTCTATGAATTAAATCTGCCTTGAAATTATTAGTTTTGTTAGGTTTGATCAGGGTATTGCAGCTATGAGAGTAAAGGTCCGTATATTTTAGGGGGTAATAGTGAAGTGTGCAGGAGTGAAAGGTCTGGGTGACAAGTGGGCTGGGAGGTTTCATGACACAATTCTCTACTTTTGGATATTGTATTAGTTTACTAGGGCTGCTGTAACAAAGTACCATAAACCGGGCGGCTTCAAAACTGGGTGACTTTGACAACAGAAATTTATTGTCCCGTGGTTCTGGAGCCCAGAAGTCGGATCAAACTGTTAGCAGGGTAGGTTCCTTCTGAGGAGTGTGAGGGAGGATCTGTTCCAGGCCCCTCTCCTTGGCTTGTAGATGCCTGTCTTTTCCCTGTGTCCCTCATGTCATCTTCCCTCTGTTCAGGTCTGTGTCCAAATTTCCTCTTCTTATCTGGACATCAGTCATATTGGATTAGCGCCCACCCTAATGACCTCTTTTTAACTCGATTACCTCTATAAAGGTCCTATCTCCAAAAATTATTACATTTTGAAGTACTGGGAGTTAGGACTTCACCATGTGAATTTTGGAGGGACACAATTCAACCCACAACAAATATGTTTGCAAAATTTCATGGTATTGCCTGGGCATAGTGGCATTTGCCTATAATACCAGCACTTTGGGACACCCAGGTGGGAGGATCACTTGAGGGCAGGAGTTTGAGACCAGCTTGGGCAACATGGTGAGACCTCTTCTCTATAAAAAATAAAGGAAAATCAGCCAGGTGTGGTGGTGCATGCCTGTAGTCCTAGTTACTCAGGAGGCTGAGGCAGGAGGATTGCTTGAGCTCAGGAGCTGGAGGCTGCAGTGAGTTATGATTGCACCACTGCACTCCAGCCTGGGCCATGGAGTGAGACCCTATCTCTAAAAAAAAATTAATATCACATTTTAAAGATTGGTCCCCAAATGCATGCAATAAATATTTAAGCCAAGTGCCTGGACTGTGGTGGATGCTCGGTATGTGAAGATGAGTAAGACATGGTCCCTGCTCACTAACTCGTGGTTTAATTAAATGTATGGATCTAACTCTGAGTGTGCATGCGTTTACTTAGCTTCCATTGGTTGTAGCCACTTTCCTAGTCTCCTGTCCCTGGAGACGCAATCAGGCTCCTAGCACATGGACAGACTGATATCCTAGGAGAGGCAACTGGAAGGGTTCCCTTGCCCTGAGTACCTCCAACTATAGGTTAAGAGAGTAGAAGGATTCTTAGTGTTCATCTCCAGCCGTGTCATTTTACAGGTGAAGAAATCGAGGCTTAGAAGTGATAAAATCATTCCACTAATTTGTGTCAGAGACAAGGCATCCTGCAGGGTGCCCTGACTTCCACTGCAGGGTGCTGACCAGGTAACACAACATTTTGTTTTCTTTGCCGCAAGCTCATGCTTTTCACCTGGGAGTGAACCCAGAGCCCCATTATCAGAAGTCATTGTGGGAAAGAGCCTCGATTACAAATTGACATTCTCTGTCATGATTCTTAGATTATAAGTATCAAAAAAATGTTTTGGGAGGAGTGTTTATTCATGAGGGCATCTTGTCCATAGAACGAGGTTGGATTTAATACATCCCAAAGCGGTTTACCCCTGGTCTTGGTTGCTTTCTCTGTCTCTTGCCACTCTGTCCTTATCCTTCTGCACAGTGTTCAATGACCCCGCAGCCATTCGAATACAAACATTTTTCTTCTTTCTTGCTGCTTCTGCTGCCCACAAGACAGGAACTGAGGCAGAAATAGAGCGGGTTGATGAAACCCTGCTGCCCAGCAGGATGGCACCATGGCAACCGGGCTGCCCACGTTTGTGGCCAGGGCAGGCTGCCTCTCTCTGCCTCTGTTTCAGCTTCCGCCCTCTCCAGACCTTCAGGACCGGAGTGCTCAAGAAGGAAATTGTCACCTCCCCCGCATTTCTGTTTTTCCTTCTTAGGATTAAAGCTTCCTGAGAGATCGGGCCATCTTTTGCTATTATTCCATTCTTCCTCCCTCTGAACTTGGTGGTTTTAGAGCCAGAGTTCAGGATATAGCATAGATTGATAGCTGATGAGTCATTATGAAGCCCATTAAAAACAAAAGCTGATTATTGCAGGAGCTATTATTTATTTGCCCTGTCTTTGCAAGAGGATGTTTTTTTGTGCACTCCTGGTGTTGCTGCAGTGTGGCTAGGGCCCTGCCCTCTTGGCAGAGCAGAGGTCCCCTGGCATGGGGGTGGTGGGGGAGAGAGGGAAGTGGGTGATGGATGAGGCCGGGTGCTGCTAGAGAGATGAGCTCGCATTGCTCATCTGGAGGCAGGAGCCGCTTTGCTCAAACAGGTATAAATCATCCTTCCAAGAGTTGAGAGCATCAATTTTTTGTTGTTTCTTCTTATCTTCCCCATTTCGTACTCTATCAGGTTTTCCTTCTCAATGACATAATCTGAGCAGGGTTCCTTTAGCTGTCCTTTAGCTAGATTCATCACCCAGCAAAGGAGAAAATTCAGATTGCTTTACGCGTGCAGCTCTGTGCTGTGGTAACCAACACAGCCTGTGGGTTATCGCTGCTCAAAACATCCCCTTCCTAGTGTCCTTGGCTCTCTCTTGCTGCCCCTTGTATTCTGGTGCTTTCCTCACTTTAAATGCCCATCTCATCTCTCCCATGGCCTCTGTGTTGTTGACTGTAAAATTCATAGCCTTCTTCTTTTGAGCTCTAGTTCTGTTTTCCAAGTACCAATTAAACACAACTTTCTGGGTGTCCCTCAGACATTAGGGATATTTAATTGGTGATGTCCCATACAGTATAACATAGTAATTGAGAAGGTGCCTGAGTTCAGATGTTGGTTCTGCCAATTCTGGCTATGTGACCTTGGGCAAGTTTCTTAACCTTTTCGTGCACTGGTTTTTTTCATCTGTAGATTTAGGAACCTTACAGGGTTGTTGTGAAGACGAAATGAGTTAATATTTTAAAGGAATTAGAGAAGTTCTCAGTAAGTATTAATTATAATAATCACCTTCTCAAACCACCTTTTCCTCTCTCAGTTAATGATAATACCAGCCACTCACCAAACTAAAAGTTTTGATTATCTTTAACTTCTACACTAGTCAGTTAAGAAGTTACACTGGCCAAGTGGGGTGGCTCATGCCTGTAATCCCATGACACAGGAGGCTGAGGTGGGAGAATCGCATGAGGCCAGGAGTTTGAGGCTGCAGTGAGCACCACTGCACTGAAGAAGTTATATAGACTTCTGTCTCCTAAATATATCTTGAATTAATCCAATTACTCCCTTCCTCTTTGTTCCTACTGTCACTGACACACCGTCTCTCTCTCTCTCTGTTTAGCCACTTTGGATGCTAAAACAAACTGCCATAGAATGACTGGCTTATGAACAACAGGAATTTATTTCTCAGAGTTTTGGAGGCTGCGAGTCTGAGATCAGGTGCCAGCAGGGTTGGGTTCTGGCGAGGGCTGTCTTCCAGGTGCAGACTCCTGACTTCTTAGTGTATATTCACCTGGCAGGAAGATAGCTCTCTGGCCTCTTCCTGTAAGGGCACTCATCCCATTCTTGAGGGCTCTACCCTCATAACCTGATACCTTCCAAGGCCCACTTCCTTACACTATCACATTGCAGGTTCAATCTCAGCAGATGAATCTGGGGGACACACAACATTCAGTCCATAGCACCATAGCCTCCGATGGTCCGTGTGTTTCCAGTCTCCCGTGGCTGCCGTGGAGATCTCTCTAAGACACACATCTCGTGTTCCTCTCCTGCATAAAAAGCCTGTGGTAGCTTTCCATCATCCAGAGGATAACACCCAAACTTTTTAGTGCCATCTAAGAGTCCTTTCAGGCCTAGGTCCCAAACACGCTCCCATCTTTTCAGCCTCTGTCCTGGATACGCCCTCTCTTGCCTCCATGTACCCCTTTAGCCACATCTGTCTGCTGGGGTCCCCTCAATGCATCATAAGTAACTGTTGGTCTCTCATACCTCTGCAAGTGCATACCCCCTAATCACTGAGCCCAATACGTGTGTCCCTTCTTGATGGCTTTAGACCTGCTCTATTTGTTTGTATTTTGAATATCAGACTTCCCTTATCAAATCCCGTAAAAAATGTTATACCTTTTGGATTGGTGTCAATAATTATTTTGTTTATAACACCTGTTGTCTTTAAAAGATTATGCTTATTTGGCTGACATATGAGGTAAAGTTCATCCCCACATTATCCTGTGCACTGTGTAGTTTTTGTCTATTCACATTTGTCACTTGTCCCTCCATGTGCCCGGACACTCACGTTCTGATTTTAGTCCTTGGCTCAGAAGCCCCTTGTGAAGTGTTTCTGATTCCCTCACTGGGCATAGTGGGCTCCTCCTCCTCCCTCTGGCTCTGTGTCCTGCTTCCCCAGCATTTTGTACATACTTCTATTACAGCTCTTGTTTCACTGCATTTTCACTGTTCATTTCCACGTAGAGCTCACCTGTTAGGCTGTTGTTCTTCTAGAACCACATTCATGGTGCTGAATGTAGTGACAAGGGCACGGCACATCCTCAGTGCTTGCTTGTTAGATGTTTAACTGATGTGGTCATGAGCTGTTGCCCAAATTTCAATCACTCAAACCAGGCTGTTTCCCTCTTCAGTGACTTTTAGCTTCGCTGGTATATCTTCAGATTGGTGGCAGAGGCCAATCCATGTATCAGACTTCATTTAAAATTATTATTGTTTTTGAGGCAGGGTCTCACTATGTTGCCCAGTTTGGCCTTGAACTCTTGGAATCCAATGATCCTCCTGCCTCGGCCTCCTGAGTTGCTGGGACTATAGGTGTACATCACCATGCCTGGGTTTCATTTAAAATTATTAACAGCTTTTGGATTGGTATATGTATGCTATTCTGCATTTAACTTCTATTATATTTGAAGAACATTTAATGTATATATTTCTTGGGAAATACTCTCATATGTGTCACGAACAGTATGGCCCTTTTTTGTATTATCCTATGCTTTATAATTTTGGTAATTTCACATTTGTCATTTTAGCCAAGTTTATTTTTCTCTAAAAAAACTTAAAAGTTCATTAAAAAAACGTGTTCCCATCTGGACTAGCTTCTAGAGGTCTGAAAATTGTTTAAAAACTAAAAATAATTAAAGGTATCTAGAAATCACAAAAATGAAGATTTTAATGGCATTAGAAAATTTAATTATTATAGTTGTAATACTCTTTGAAATCAGGTGTGGATTAAGTGTTGCATTTTCCTGTGATGTTTAATTTATCTTTTGTAAGATTAAAGACTCTAGAATTTTGTTGTAGAGTTGTTCGCTAATTTCTATTTCTTTTGCGTAAGTGGTTCTTTTCACTTTTAGATCATGCTTACTCTAACATCTTTGTTCAAATAAATGCATTTCACGGAGTTAAATGTAGACTTTAGGATAATTGGATCTAGGCTAAATGAAAAAACTTGGTAAAGTTTTTTTTTAAAAAGTGGGTTGGGTCCAAAATTATTAGGCAGAGTTCATAAATTTGGCTTCAGTGTCTTTAATTTTAAAATTAAGATGTGGTTATGAGACAAGGGCTAGCCTGTTTAACAGATAATGTTGAATTACAGAATACATAAGCATCATTCCTTATCTCTCTGAGATGCTTGTAATTTTTGAAATCTGTTACCCTATTTTTTAGGTGTTATAATGGGGGAGCTCAAGCCCTAAAGTCAAATAGAGTACTATCCTGAAAAAACAAAAGATACCTAATGAATTTTTGATATTTCTCTAGAGAATGAAATACCTTTTCAGTTGAAAACATTATGTATTAAATCTGCCTATAAGTGACTGCGTCTCTAGTAACTTTTTTCCTAGCCCAAGACCAGAGCAACTCATGTAAATATAATGTGGTATATTTGAAGATTGGTTTGGGGTAAGATCATCTCAAGTACTTGGCACTTATTAGGTATTTCATTTTTTAGCCATTCCAATATTTATTAATTACTCTGAGAACTACCTCCTTTCCCTCTCGCCCACTGCCCACCCCTTGGAGAATGTACAAGGAGGGAAGAGAATGACTTTGAAAGAGAAATCCTGGATACAAAGTATGAATCAAGAACAGAAGCCAGGAAAGTGAGAGAAGAAACTAGAAGTAGGAAAGATAAATATCAAAGGCAGAATAAATTAAAAAGGTAGTAAATTAACATTAAAAAAAGACAAATCACATAATCTCAATACATGCAGAAAAAATATAATAAAGTTGACATCCACTCATAATACTCAGCAAACTAGGAACAGATAAACTTCCTTAACCTGATAAAAATATTTACCCAAAATCGACAGCAAATGTCCTTCTTGGCGGATTGTTATATAATCAAGACAAGACTGTATCACCATGTCCATTCACTATTTTTTGGAGATTCTTACTAGCACAGTAAGACAAGAAATATAAATAAAAGGTATAAAGATTAGAAAGGAAGAAACAAAATTTAATTATTTTTACCTTATATGTCTAACAAATTGTTAGAATTAATGTGGCTAAGTAAGACATGGAGGATACATATTTAAAAGATATCACAAGGGTGACAAAAATATAAAGTACTAGTTAATAAACTAAAAGATGTACAAGATCTTTATGAAGAGTATTTATTGAAAACTTTTAAAAAATTCACTTTTTTAGATAAACTATTTTTAGAGCAGTTTTAGGTTCACAGTAATATTGAGCAGAAAGTGCAGAGTTCCTGTATATTTCCCTCCCCGCAACATGCGAGCCTCCCGCTAGTCAACATCCCATACCAGAGTGGTACATTTATTACCATCAATGAACCTACGTTGTCACATCATTATCACCCAAAGTCCATAGTTTACGTTAGGGTTCACTCTTGGTGTTATATATTCTATGGGTTTGGACAAATGTATAATGACATCTATCCAGTATTAATAATAATATACAGAATAGTTTCGCTGCCCTAAAAATCCTGTGTTCTGTCTATTCATCTCCTCCACTCCCTAACTCCTGATAACCACTGATGTTTTTACTATCTTTGTAGTTTTTCCTTTTCTGGAATGTCTGTCACATAATTGGACTCATACCGTATGTAGTCTTCTCAGATTGATTTCTTTCACTTAGTAATATGCATTTAAGGTTCCTCCACGGAACCTTTTTATGGCTTGATAACTTATTTCTTTTTGCTCTGAATAATATTTCATTGTCTGAATGTACCACATTTTATTTAGCCATTCACGTACTGGAGGACATCTTCTTGCTTCCAGGTCCTGGCAATTGTGAATAAGGCTGCTACAAGTATCTGTGGGCAGGTTTTTGTGTGGGCATAAGTTCTCCCCCTATTTGGGCAAATACCAGGGAGTGAAATTGCTGGATTTTATGGTAAGAGTAAGTTTGGTTTTGTGAGCAACTGCTAAACTGTCTTCAAAGGTAGCTGTACCATTTTGCATTCCCACCAGCAATGAAAGAAAGTTCTTGTTGTTATCCACATCCTCACCAGCATTTGGTGTTGTCAGTGTTTTGAATTTTGGTCATTCTAATAGGAATAGTGGTATCTCATTTTAATTTGCAATTTTCTAATGACATATGATATTAAGAATCTTCTCATATACTTATTTACTATCTGCATTTTTTCTTTTGAGAAGTTTTAAAATGTTTTAAAGCATTAAAGAATATATAAATGGAGAAATATACATGTATATGGATAGGTAGATTAAATATCATGAACGAGTCAGTCTTCTCAGTTTGATTTATAGATTTAATGCAGTCCCAATCAAATCCCTATATGGCTTTTGGGGAACTTAGATGGAAGTGTGAAGGGTCAAGAATGTCCATAGTAAGTTGGGGCATCAGTCCTGCCAGCTATGATGGTGTATTATAAGGCCTTAGTGATTAAGGCTTTGTGGCATTGGCCCAGCAGTGGCCAAAATGACCAATGGAACAGAATAGAAAGTCCTGAAACAGATCTGTCCATACATGGCAGATCACTGGGGGAAGGATAATTTTATTCAGTAAATGGTACTATGATAATTGGATATCTTTAAGGGAAAAATAATGAAATTACATCCCTATATATACCTTAAATCCCCAGTGTATTAAAGACTTCAATATGAAAGACAGTACCTTTTGGAAAATAACATAGAAGAATATCTTTATCACTTTAGGTAAAGAAGGATTTCTCTATCATGATATAAAGAGAACTAACTATAAAAAATTAATAAATTTGACTAAGAGCCATTAAAAAAGTAAAAAAACATATAGGAAGAATATATTTGCAACATACGTAGCTGATAAATAGTATCTGAATATATGAAGAACTGCACATCCATAAGGTAAAGACAACAAAATAGAAAAATAGGGAAAAGACACAAATGTGCTTTTTTATAAGAGGAAACTGAATGGCCAAAAATTTTTTTAAAGAGTTCAACCCCATTAGTAATCAGAGAAATGCTAGTTTAGATCACAATGTGTTACCATTTTAAGAAGTCTGAATAACAAACACCAAAGATTGGTCAAGATGGCAAGTTAGTGGGAGGCTGAGGCAAGAGGTTTGCTTGAGGTCAGGAGTTCGAGATCAGCCTGAGCAAAACTGAGACCTCATCTCTACGAAAAATAGAAAAAATTAGCCGGGCATGCTGGCGTGCCCCCGTAGTCCTAGCTACTCGGGAGGCTGAGGCAGGAGGATGGCTTGAGCCCAGGAGTTTGAGGTTGCTGTGAGCTATGATTATGCTGCTGCACTCTACCTGGGGCGACAGAGTGAGACTCTGCCTCAAAAAAAAAAAAAAAAAAAAAAAAATTAGACAACAATTTGGCATTATCTTGTATTACTGAACATGCACATGCCTGCAGCCCAGATAGTTCACTCTTGGACACCTACCCTAGAGCAGAGCTTCCCCTGGTGTGCACTGACCTGGTTCCAATATGTTGGGATATTGAACCCCTCTTCCCTTGGGGTAGCTGGGCAAGGCCTGGCCTTTCTGGAGCCTTCATTCCTGTTGCCTTTGATCATGAGCATTTCCTTTGGCAGGTCATATAAATATCACGAGAAAGGTTGAAAGGCAATTTCCTAGAGAAACTCTTGCTGGTGTGCATCAGGAGACATGTATGTACATATTTTTAGTAGTATTTCTTTGAGTCAGAACAAAAACATAGCAGACGTGATATAGTTAAACGAATTCTTTTCTGAAAACCCACAGAGGTTAAGTAATTAGAGAAGGGTTTTAGCATATCACTCATTAGCATCCGTGGTAAAAGTGGTAATTGTTTTCAAGGAGAGTGAGAGAGGCAGAGAAGGAATAGGAGAAGAATGATATTACTCCTGGCCAGTGTGTGTTTTCACTGACATGTGGTCAGATGAGTAGTGTATGATGATGATGGGTAAGGCCTAAGTTTTGAATCTGAGGAGGTGCCTTATTGCAGGCTCCCACGGAGAAAAGGCTGTGCAGGCAAAGGGGCATGCAGCTGTCTTCTCTGACATTTCCCTAAAGTACCCTACAGCAGAGCAATGATGTCTGGAAATAAAGTTGCATTAGAATGGCAGGGGCTGCCCATCATGTCCTGTGTAATTTAGTTTGGCTGAGAACACCCTGCTGTGATCTTTGGTCACGTTCATGCTGAACTAACAGAGTGTTCCGTCTTCTGTGGTTTGTACGGTCACGGCCTTCTTTTCAGACCTTTCACCGTTGGCCACTCTGCCTCTGTCCCGAAGACGGAGGCAAATGTGGACTATAGGGAACAGGGGTGGTTTTCAAGCATTTCTCTCTGGCATGGCTTTGGTGATCCCTAATGCTGAACCTGCCCCAGTCCAATCTCATTATCTTCCACCTCCAAAAATCTGACATCCGCCTGCAGATGTCTTGTGGCCACTCCAGCCCTCTCCCCTCTCCCACTTCAAATGTTCTGTTTTTGTCGGCAGCACCATTTTGTTCTGGCCACCTAGGCCGCATGCTTTGGAGTTTCCTTTGTCGTGTCCTTTTCCACTCAGTGTGGCACTGTGTCCTGTGTTAAAATTAATGTCTCCCGAATCCCCTCCTTCCCGTGCCCACTGCGGCTGCCCTCTTCTAGGCTCTCATTTTCAGGGAGTTAGAGGTGATTCAAAGGACAGCTGTCACTGTGACCCCACTTACATTTCTCATGGCTAAGCTCTGAACTTTGAACCTATAGAGCATAGAATGTTTGTGCTGGGAAGTGACCATTGAGTTCAAACCCCTTCATATTTGAGAAAACAAGGCCTACAGACGGTTGGTGACCCATGCTGGATCCACATAGCTGGTGGCAGAGGAACTAGAACCCCACACACCAAAGGGTTAGTCGTCTGGCCATCTTCAGGTTGCCATGCTAACTCACAAGCATCCCTTTGAGTTTTCAGCCAGTTTTGTGGTTATTAGTGTGTTTGTATTATTTCTATATGGCTTAGAAATCTCGAGAGGATTATATTTTATTTATATTTGTATCCTTTGAAGTGATTAGCAAGGCTCCTCAATCCTAGTTCAGTGGGGCTAGGTGCAATGGCTCACACCTATAATCCCAGCTTTGGGAGGCTAAGGTGGGAGAATTACTTGAGGCCAGGAGTTTGAGACCAGTCTGGGCAACATAGCAAGACCCCGTCTCTACAAAAAGAAAAATACTTGTTCAATTGAAGTCAAAACATGCCCTTGCACCAAACATGCTGTTTTTCTTATTCCTCGCCACTGAGTTAAATGCTGCCTGGCTTGAAGGTACGCAGCTCAGGTCCTGGCTCTTGCTTGAAGCCTTGCTCACATTGGTCCCCCTTTCTGACCCTTTCTGACCTCCTAGGGCCTGCTTGTCTTGTAAAACGACCATGTTACATGTACCTAGTAGTTTACAGGTTTTTTTTTTTTTTTAATTTCAATAGATTTAGGGGGTCTAAGTTGAATTCCATTAGATTTATAAATTGTTAGTGGTAAAGTCTGGGCTTTCAGTGTACCCATCACCCAGATAGTACACTATCTGGGTGATGGGTACACTGAAAGCCAACAGATAATTTTTAATCTCTCATCCCCTCCTAACCTCCCCCCTTTTGAGTCTCCAGTGTCCATTATACCACTCTGTGTATCCTTGCATAGCCATAGCTTAGCTCCCTCTCATAAGTGAACACATGTGGCCTTTATTTTTCTGTTCCTGAGTTATTGCCTTGAGGGTAATGGGCCTCCAGTCCCATTCATGTTGCTGCAAAAGACGTGAGTAGTACTCTGCAGTCTATCTATACCACATTTTCTTTATTCACTCATTGGTTGCTGGGTACTTAGGTTGCTACCATATCTTTGCAATTGTGAATTGTTCTGTGATAACCATATTAGTGCAGGTATCTTTTTGATACAATGATTTCTTTTTCCTTTGGGTAGATACCCAGTAGAGGGATTACAGGATCAAATGGTAGATCAGCTGAGGTCCTGGCTCTTGTTCGAAGCCATGCTGTTCTTTGAGAAATCTCCATACTGATTTCCAAAGAGGTTGTGCTAATTTACATTCCCTCCAATAGTGTATAAATGTTCCCTTTTCACCATACCTGCACAAGCATCTATTGTTTTTTTATTTTTTAGCGATGGCCATTCTAATTAGAATAAGATGGTATCTCAGTTTACAGTTTATAGAATTCATATGCTGTATCCTTTAATCCTCCTAATAATCTTGCTGGGGATAAATATTACCATATTGAGGAAACAGTCCGGGAGAGGCTATATGATGCCTCTGCATCACACAGCTAGGAAGTAAGTAGCAGAGTTCAGGTCTTCTGACTTCAAGCCCATTTCCCTTTTGATATCCCGTGCTGGCTGGTCTGCAGAGTGTGCCGGACATTTTGCTCCCTGATAATATCGCTTTATTTGTTCTTTCTTGTAAATGAGTTTATCTTTTTTGCCTCACCCTGATTATAAACTTCTTGAGGGGAATGGCTGGATCATGTTTCTTTCATGCCATCCATAGTTGCTAGCATAGTACTGGACACATAGTAGGTGCTAATCAAATACTGCAGAGATGATGCAAATATAGTTTAATTTACCAAAAAAGTGTAGCTATCATTGGAGTCTCAAGACACTTTTTGAGTCGTTCCTGAATGCAATCAGCAAGGAACAGAGGGAACCAGAGGAAGGAAGGGGCTGTTAGAGAAAGCCAGATGGTAGACACAATTAGCATTTGAGTGACAGCTGGCCAGTTGTCAGTCCAGTGGTGAGGGATAGTGGAGAAACAACACACAAGAAGACAGTCTTCAGGAAATATGCAACTTTACTGGAGAGATGAGACATTCTCATGAGGTGGGATTGGGGTACTTAGAAGTAGCACATGACCTGTACGAGTTAACCAAGGCAAAGCATTCATACCTCTTGAGACACGTAGATTAAGGGAATACCCAGAGTAGGATGGGTTTATGAGGACAAGCTTCCAGGTGAGGGTGGTGTAGGTAGAGATGCATTTGGCTTAGTTCATGATCATCCTGGTCATTACTGGGGCCATGAGAAAAGGAACATAAGTAGGTGTGGATGTTTCCATCAAAATAACTTCCCTTCCCTTTCCTCTACTATGGGGACTCAGTAGGGCCTCAGCCCTGAGCCCTTGTGGTCAGAAGTGAAGGAAATGCAAATAATTGTGTGTGTCATCTCTGCACAGAGGTCTGTCGTGATGACCGACTTGCTGGATTTTCTGATACGGTGTCATTTCACATATTCTTGTGCATTTTCCCAATAAATCATAGAGATGCTTTAGAAATTCCAATACTCTGACAGCTAAATTATGTTTCCAATTCTGCCTTTTCCCAAAAGGGTCACAAATATCCACTGATAGACATATGCCCAGATTTTGGAAAATCATGCTGCATTTTATCTTTTTATGTTTGGGCTGCTCCTGAGTTCACAAACATTTTGCACCTGAATGAAATGTAAAACTTCTTCCATAATAATACACGTGAAAAATGTCCAATTTCCTAACAGTAGAAGCCAACACATTTTCTTTTGTGAGCTTCTGTCTCCTATAGAGAACATAAGATCAAGACTCTTTAGATTAGAATAAAATTTTATTATTTATTTATTTAGTTATTAAAAGTTAGAGACAGTCTTGCTCTGTCTCCCAGGCTAGAGTGTAGTGATGTCATCACAGCTCACTGCAACCTCAGACTCCTGGGCTCAAGGGATCCTCCTGCCTCAGCCTCCTGAGTAGCTGGGACTGTAGGCGTGTGCCTGACTAATTTTTATGTATGTGTATTTTTTTTGTAGGAATGTGATCTTACTCTTGCTCAGGCTGGTCTCGAACTCCTGGCCTCAAGCAATCCTTCTGCCTTGGCCTCCCAGAGCGCTAGGATCACAGGTGTGCGACACCATGCCTGGCCTAGAATAGAATTTTAAAATCTTTTCCTTCCTGTGTCAGAAATTTTTACAGTTTAGAACTATATTATAGGAGCTAAAGGAATGTGTTTGAGTCAACTGTGTAGAGGCACAAGAAATTAAGATAAATTGTTTCAAATTAAAAATTGTAATTTCTATGCAAAATAAGTAATTTTCTCTGTCATGTTCTATGCTGTAGACTCTAAAATGTAAAATCTTTTATTTCTTGGAAATTAATAAGCAAAGTTTTAGTGTGATATATCTAGGAAAATAGATTAATACCATTAATGCTGGATTTTCTGATATGGTGTCATTTCACATATTCTTGTGCATTTTCCCAATAAATCAGAGAGATGCTTTAGAAATTCCAATACTCTGACAGCTAAATTATGTTTCCAATTCTGCCTTTTCCCAAAAGGGTCACAAAAATCCACTGATAGACATATGCCCAGATTTTGGTTTGGAAAATCATGCTGCATTTTATCTTTTTATGTTTGGGCTGCTCCTGAGTTCACAAACATTTTGCACCTGAATGAAATGTAAAATGTCTATGGTTAGGCATGTTGGTTTACTGTCAAGGTTTTATAGCTATGTAGCAATTGTATTTTTTATGTGATGTGCAAATACATATAGGAAAAATCGAACTTAAAAGGAATGCCATTTATAACATTGTTTTTCTTGAGGTGAAAACACTCAAATTACAAACTTTTGCAATCAAATTTGTTGGCATGTGAGGGCTAACTTTATATTTTAAAATGTGGACATACTAAAACCTGATTCTAGATTATAAGATTGATTTTCATATGTGGCTTCTAAAATGTTTTCCATTACTTTATAGTTACCGCTCTCACATAAAGAATCTCATTTTATCCTCACTTAAAAAAATTAAGTGTAATATTACACATTTTGTCCATTTTCTCTGAACACATAAACATCATTTCCAAAGATTTGCTCATCAATTTCTTATCAACTCATGAATACTTACATCTTCACAGTTTATGCTTCTCTTGTCTGTAGTTTCCTTTACTCTCCTGGCTTGTTCTTTTGCTAATTCATATAGTCTCTTTGTTAATATGAAATCTTTATTTCACTGTTAGTACATCTGTGTTGAGGTTTTCCCCTCAATTCTTTTTTAACAAGGCTCTTGTTCTGAGTGACCATCTTGCCTGCTCATTTTAGCCCCTATATAGTCGTAACTTCCTGGCTTCAAATATCTTTCTTAGAAGTGCACTCAGAAAATGGGAGCTTTGTTTCCATAGAAGCCCCATCCCAGGCTTGGCTTACTATCTGCCCAGAGCAGGAAGAAGGAACTTAGTGAAGGAACCTGCTTGGAATAGTTGGGGAACCTTTGAAATTGGATGGGCAGAGCAGGGGAGCACAAGTGGATGAAATACATTGCTGTGACTTAGAAAGTAAGAGAATCTCTCTGGCTTTTGATAAACAACAACCGTGTACCTTTTCTAGCTCTTGCTACTGCTGGTTCTGATGAGCTGTGTCATCTCCTCTGTCTGTAGGTCAGTATCCTCTTGAATTCTTGGAATGCTGTCCCCCTGTGGCTCTCAAATCCATGAGCTACTTCTCACCTCATTGAGCTGCTCCTTAGTTTCTTGGTGTTTGACTTGGATATGACTTTGACCACCTGCCTGGGACATGCCTTTGTACTTAATCCCTGCAGCCCAGAGTTGATTCCGTGCTGCCCTAACAGGAAGCTGGGTAGGGCACACTAGGGTCTTCTCTGTCCGCTCTTCCTTATGCCCTTTTCTCTCTCCCTGAAACTTACTATTGGTTTTAAGTAACAATGCCTTCATATAAAATATTCCTTTTGACACAGCTGTTAGCTGGGCCAGGCGGTTCGGTGGTTAAAATATAATACTGGCAATTTTTTTCTGAATTTGTAGGAAAAAACCAGGTTAGTGGAGAGAATTTTAAGTTTGAGCAGTATTTTAAAAAAGTTTTGTACCTCTTTATGCTATTTTGTACTATAATTTAGTATAAAGTGGCTTCCAGTATAGCACAAAATAATGTATTCTCAGTTATTTTAAGTTTGCCATACCAATTTCATGGTGTTCTTTAAAGCGTATCTTGACTTTTGAGGGTTCCACCCAAACATAGATTCTTGAGCCCATAAAGACTAATCTGATCATATTTTCTAATAACCTCAAAGTGTCCATTTAGATACAGGAAAGAATCGCCAATGTAGCTGGTTATAAACATTCTCCCAATAGTTTCTTCTATTGTCTCTTTAAGGACACTGGTTTCCTATCCCAAGGTCAGTGCTGCTTCTTGGTTCCTTTTTGGACAGTTTGGCCTAGATTTTTCTAGGACTATTCATCCCCAGACCCAAAGCTCTTCCTTCCCCATGAATGACCCAATAACATTTGTCCCCAAGATTCTTTCCTATAGTCTCATCTCATTCTCTCAGGCTCTAGGTAGCCACTCTTGGAGTTCTCACCAGGGGCACCCAGTACATTTCAGATTTTCATTCCCAGATGAGAAGAGTCTTAAGCGGGGGTAGGGGTGGGACGATCTGAGAGGTGGCATCTTTAGGAGATGCTGAATTGAAAAGCCCGGCGGACCTTACAAATGAACTCTCAACTAAAGTGTTTAGGCAGAGAGGAAGTATTTGGGGTCAGAGGCAAATGGGATGACTCAGAGCCATGTTGAAGGTGGACCTTTCTGCATTGGTTTTGCGAATGCACGCAGTGGAGTCATTGTTAGGTCTTTGATGGGCCCACGGCCTTGGAGGTGGAGACTTAACCCTCACTCCTTTCATTAGAATAGTTCTGTTTTCATCCATTTTATATGTTGGGGTGCCATGTAAAATTTCATTTGACGAAACAGTTTTATTGCTAAAGAATGATTGCAACCAGCTGGACCAAAGCAGTTTCCTGAGGCAATGAAAGGTTTGCTGCAATGACAGTATGTAGGTTTCCTATGCAGGAGTATCCAGCTGGCTGTGAAGATACTGATATGCTATGGACGAGAAATAGCCCAAACTTAGGAGAGCTCTATCACATTTGTAGAAGTCAGACAAGAAGCTCCCCAAACATAAAATAATCTCTACAGTGATCTATATTAAATATTATGATGTGACATATTGTGTTCCTTCCTTATTGCTCAACCGACTGTTGTAACAGGATGAAAGCAAACATGCTGAATACATGTGCCTGAGCTCTCCCTGTCATTTATTGATTGTGGCTCACATGTGTGTTCTTAAATAATTTCACAAGAGTGGACACATAAATCGACTCTGATTAACAAAAAGAGAAAAGTCTAGTGCAAATTACAGCCTTCTCAATTGATAACACGTTTCTAAGAACTTCAATAACATGTATGCACTAAAGGTAGAAGTAAATAGCTTAGCAAGTAGCAAATGTGAACAATTTGGAGGTCTCTAAATTTGTAATATAACTCATTTGACTATATGCTTTTTTATTCCAGTTAAAAAAAATAGAGGGAAAAATGAAATTTGAATAAAAGTTTACAGAACTCTTAAAGTAGCTCCATAGATCTCAGAGTCCCCCAGAACACAAATTGAAAACCAGGGATTTAATGCCTGTCTGAATAAGGACTGCAGTGCTCGCTCTTTTATGATGCTTTATATTCATCTTCTTTAAGACGTTACGTTGGCTTTATTTTCTAAAAATGAATATGATCTAGGTTTTTAACATACCCTTCTTAGAAACGAAGTAGCAAAAATGCAAATAAGGATATGTCAGATTGAAAACCACGACTAACGAGCTTGAGTAGTATTAAACAGGTATGTAATTTTGCATCCAACAAACAGGGTATATAGATTATTTTCACACATTCATGGAACTTTAGAAAACTCATCTTAATGAATTCCTCTGAATTCGATGTTATACAGACCACATTTACTGATTACAGTGCAATAAAATTAGAAATCAACAACAACAATAACAAAAAAGCCAACTGTGACCTGACAGGCTGACTTGGAAATTGGCTAGATGGCTGTACATTATTGTTCCTCAGTCCTCGTGCATAAGTAATCAGAAGCCACACTGCATTCTATAAACGGCTGCTGACAGAAATGCAAACAGCCAGTTCTGGGACTCTGCATTCTGAATAGGTGGAATAAGGAAAGACTTCTTGAGAGGCAGTAAGGCGTATATTTGATTACACCTTGTCCATTAGGTGAGTTTTCTTTCCTTTCCTTTCGATTCAGCTACTAAAGAATATGTTGTAAGTGTGTTATTGGAGAGCATACCTGAAGAGGACCAAAAAGACCTACAGCCAACTACCTTCAGCTTATTGGCACCTGATGGGAGAGGCTAAGAGTCCTAGCATCGTTGGTTTAGTGATGTTAAAACGTCAGGAAATAGTTTGGTTTTCTGAGCCTTATTTCACTATTTTTAAAAGAACCGAGTTGGTACACAGTGAAAATATTTATGGATACTATTCATGACCTACTTTTATCAGTGTGCTGCCTTTTCATTAGCATTATGGTAAAACTAAAGCTGGAACAGTATTGAGAAGCACTTGGGTTTCTGAAATGGCTCTATTCTCAGAGGTAGCTGGGAAAAACCCCTTTTTCTTATTGGAAAAGTAGAAGACCCTGAAGACACAGCATATGAGCTTACTGAGGAGGGTTGAACCCTCTGAAGTAAACAGTAGCAGCGTGGCTGGGCACAGTGGCTCATGCCTGTAATCCTAGCACTCTGGGAGGAGGTTGAGGCAGGAGGATCACTTGAGCTCAGGAGTTCAAGACCAGCCTGAGCAAGAGCGAGACCCCGTCTCTGCTAAAAATAGAAAAAAATTATCTGGGCAACTAAAAATAGAAAAAGTTAGCCAGGTATGGTGGTGTGTGCCTGTAGTCCCACCTACTTGGGAGGCTGAGGCAGGAGGATCACCTGAGCCCAGGAGTTTGAGGTTTGAGGTTGCTGTGAGCTAGGCTGATACCCTGGCACTCTAGCCTGGGCAACAGAACTGGACACTGTCTCAAGAAAAAAAAAATTAGCAGTTCACTCTGTTGCAATGAAAGCATGAATTCGTTGACTGGCATTGTCAGTACAAGGTCAGTTTTTGTACATGCAAACTGGAGTTTGGCAAGATACCTGGGGATGAGGGACAAGAAAGCCAGAAGAGGAAAAAGAAGTAGAAAGACCGTGGAGTAATGGCTGGAATTGAGGCTGTTGGAACACAATGCGGGGGGTGGCAGGGCTGGTGTTTGGCTGTGGAAATGGAAGTCAGCTGTGAAGAGATGGAAGTCCTGTGTGCTCTAGTAAGCCACCACATACCCAAAGAACGTATTTCTGGGCTGAGAACAGCTCTGCTTTGATGTGGTTGGTGAGGGTGAGGATGAGGGTGCGGGGTAGACAGGACAGTGGAGCAGTGAAGAAGTGCCTCTTAGCAGCCTTTGTAACATATGTGTGCCAAACCGATGGTTCAGCTTAACTTTTGTGAAGGGTGTGTGGATGGGAGCCCTCACCGTTCACAGTCCTGCATGCGTTACAGCCTATCTCTTCACGGAAGTTAAATGGTTGTGCCCTTTGTTTAAGAAGTCTGAGGAATGATTGTAGTATACTATAAAAAAAATCATTCTTACAAAACAATATTGACAATAACATCCTAGCATGTAAATGATTGGGTCTAGAAAGACAGGTGGTGTTATATATTCCGCACGCAATTTCTCTGTGAGTAAAATATACCGTATTCATATTTTCATTTTTAAAAAAATTAATGATAAATGACCACCTCCCTTCCCCAGTTACTGCCACCTCAGGGGTATTTGTCTAATTGTTTTTTTTATTTGGACAGTCACCCTCAACAGATGTTCTTCTAATTCATAACTTTTTCTTGGAAGCGAAGGGTTTGCCGCTGGATTTGGTGTGCTTCTCTGACAGATGGGCATCTTTCCCATGTTGCAGCACACGAAACAGTCGAGGCAGATGAGAGGCAAGATGGGAGCCAGGCTGTGCTGATCAAGGCCTTACCATGCGTGCTCTGTGTTCTGGGAGGTCAGGTCTTGGCAGAACACTGGACTGCATTTCTAGGTCAGAAGTGGAAAGGTCGTCTGTGTTTTGCAACCTTGGAAATTCTCTTTCCAATTTCAAGTCCTTTGAACGTTGCCTGATTTGTAATCCTCTCAGTCCTGGCTGTGGTTAGCAGTGCTATTATTTCTAATTTTTTGCCCTTGAGTCTTGGGCCCAGGAGTCTGATGACACTCTGACATAACTAAAGCTCTTTATTCTATCAATCAGAGCTTGTTAACGGCAGAATTCCCTCTGTTTAACTAGTCGAATGTGCAGCTATTCCACTTTCCACGTTGCTCATGTCGCTCCTCCTTTTCCGTTTTCAGAAAATATTTTCACTACATTCTTTGAGAGTTGTGTAAAGTTTCAGTGTCATTCTTAAGGTGTAGTGGAAAAATCTCAAAGCCATATGATCAGTGTTCAAGCCTTAATCTGTTGTAATCTAAGAATAGCTATGATTTATTGATCTTTATTAGGCATTTTGATGCTCACTTTATACAGGCAGGTGATGATATCCTATTAATTGAATTTAGGAGACCCTGACTCCAGAGTCAGTGTTTCACTGTTTTCTATGTGCTCACAAAAAGCAACTGCTGAGTGGCAGTAGACTTTACAGATTTTGCACTTTTATCAAATTCTTGGAGGCTTCCCAGCTTTGTGGTGGTATTAAGAGGTATGTTTAGCTATGGGTTGGGCATTCTATTGCAGTGTCATATGGCCGTGTCCATTATGGGGCTGCTTCCACATTATTTGAGATATTACTCAGCTAGCCAAACAGCCACTCCTACTTCCACTGTATTGCCTGCATCTTACAAATGATATATTCTATGTCTCTTTTTTCATATTCTGTTTCTCTTTTTCTGTTATCGTATATCTATAAAGCAAAAGGTACTTGTCACAAACTATAAGTACTATAACATCCAGTGTTGGCCAGGCGTGGTGGCTCACGCCTGTAATCCTAGCACTCTGGGAGGCCGAGGTGGGCGGATCGTTTGAGCTCAGGAGTTCAAGACCAGCCTGAACAAGAGTGAGATCCCGTCTCTACTAAAAATAGAAAGAAATTGGCCAAACAACTAAAAATAGAAAAAATTAGCTGGGCATGGTGGCACGTGCCTGTAGTCACGGCTACCTGGGAGGCTGAGGCAGGAGGATCGCTTGAGTCTAGGAGTTTGAGGTTGCTGTGAGCTAGGCTGACGCCATGGCACTCTAGCCCAGGCAAAAGAGTGAGACTCTGTCTCCAAAAAAGGAGAAAACATCCAGTGTTTCAGTGAATTTACTTTCCATAAATCCTTACAAATACTCATATTCTGATCTCGAAAGAGGCTTGAGCCACAAATAATGTCTTTTGGATAAGTGAGTCAATGGTCTCCAAGCATTTTTTAAAAAGCCAGTATCTCGTTTGAGTCATTGACAATGGTCTTCCAGAACATTTTCATTCCAATACCCTCTTCTGTCCTAACATACAGTTTGCTTACTGGGTTATGTGGGTTACCCAGTAAGGTGACTGTAACATTTCAGAAATAGTAGATAGACACCTGGGTTGAGACTGCTTATTTTTTTCTTCATCTTCGTCTTTCTCTTTAAGAGAAATTATGAATGTTTAGCGGAAGCTCTTACAAATGAGGGTATGTTTGGATGTCCTGGCAGCATTTGGAAATGTATATTTAATTCAACAGTGCAGATAATTTTATTTTTTCTCTGAAGAATTTGCTATGTTGGAATATCATCATCTGTTAGAAGTTGGTCTTTTCACTTTGTTTAAATGGGGGAAATGGAATATTCCTATGTAACAGGCACATTGATAAATATTAAACTAACCGATTTGCAAATTTAGATCCTATCAGTTTTTAGCCAGGAATATCTCCCTCACTGTTAAGGCTGGATCTATGACATTACTATAAAACACTGTATTGACAGGAATGCATACATGAATCATAGGTTATAGGTGAATATATAATGTAGTTACAACCTGATATTCTGAATTTGGATAAAATCAAACTCATCTTTCAATGAGCAGACCAGGAAGAGCCAGGTTCTAATTTACTTCTGCTTTTCAAAGCTGTTAGATTTTCACTTCTTTCTATCTGATATCTTTACACTAACAAGACAAGCTCTTTGTTTATAATTTTATCTGTTCAATTCTTGACCTATTAAGGAGGCTGGAAACATATCTATAGAAACTAAGGTTAGTAAACTGACGTGCACAGAGTTCACAGGCTATCTTGTCTTGGGGCAATGGGGTCGTAGCTGTTGGGCAGTGTGCATCTTGCTTTTGTAGTGAAAGTAGCTGTGTTTCACTGCAGGGTGTAGAGCTTGTAATGGTCTGCAAGAGTGGTAGCTGGCACTCATTGGGTAAACACACGTTGCCCCTGCTCATATCTGAGTGCATTATAAGATGCCTCTTCTATCCTGCTTCCTGCCTGTCACTTCTCTTCGCCCTTTCTGCTATCTCTATTATGTGTATCCCTCCAGAATGCCAGGTATGGGTCAACAATGGCACCGTTAAAAAATAAGAAAAGGCTACTGCTTTTTAACCTAACACATAAAAACACTGATAAACTTTATATTTCTATGCCATTCATTGGTATTTGAACGTTTTTCTCCAAATGAATCCATGGATAAGGGTATTAAATGATACGAAATAAGATATGGCAATATCATTCTCATAAATGCTGATGTTCTGTGCTGTTATCTGAAAAACGATGGTTATATTCACATGTTCCTATTTCTACATCAAAATCATTTGGGGCTGAGGGAAGTGTAGTCCATAAGCTACATAGAAACACTAAAATATTTTATTAACTATTTACAAAAATTCAAAATATTTTCAGGTAAAAACATTCTTCATAATATACTTCATATTTCTTTTTAAAAATTTCTACCTATTCTCTATCAAGCTTTACATTTCTATTCCTTTTGTATCTTTGCATGTATGCCAAAAATGTGACTTGTGTGCATACCTGCAGGGAAAGAGCAATACAAGGATGTGAATTTTGATGTCATGTTGCGTGATGTTTGTGAGAGAAGTTTAAAATTTTCGTAAGGATTGGCTTCTTTGAAAACCCATAGGCAGGTATAATTATTGGAAGAACTTACATAGGAACATGGCTAAAACTGTGAGGTCTAAGGTAGTTAGGGAAGAAAAACAAGAAAATGCATTTTCCATGTTGAGTATAACTGAATTAACTCCCCATTGTACCCTGGCACCCAGCACAGAAAAGGCTTTCAATCAATATTTGTTGAATGAAGGCATGAGTGAGGGCCAGAAGTATCTTTACAGAGAACTTGAAGAAGTGGTGCCAGAGAAAATAATCTTATTTGAGAGGAAAATACCAAGGGACTGAATGACTCTACGGGGGAAACGAAAAATTTCATGATTTTTCTACTTGCTTTTCATTTCGAAACCATAAGAAAAAAAGACATAAAGAGGATTTATGGAAGATGTTACCAAGTAACAAGAAGACTTATTTTTCCTTGGATTTGCTATGACCAGCAAGAAGCAGACAACCCCCAAATTTATGACTTCCCTCCTTGGGGGAGCCCATTGGAAGGAAAGACTTTTCGATAGAGGGGCTGCAAGGGCAGAAGTACAGACCCCTCACTCAGCCACATCTCTGAGGGTCTAAGCTTTAGTCACAAGCAATTTATCATGATAGCTGCTGGCACCAAAGAAAACTTTTGATTCCTGAATCAAAGCAACTACAACTGAAGTTTCCAGCCCTGAAGGAAGGAATACAAAAAAAGAGAACAAAAATATGTTAGCAATGCATATAGGACTGAACTTTAGGACTCTTGGGATCTAGCCCAGCCCCATATCTAACTAGCTGGTAGATTTCAGACTATTCACTTGCCTTTTCTAGGCATCAGTTTCCTCTTCTGGAAATTAGAGCATTCAACTCCTGAAAACTCCCAGCTCTGAAATTGCCAAAAACCACACAAATAAGACTCCTTGTTAGGTTGGAATGCCAAGGTAGCTTTTGTGATGGATAGAGACCCTAAAAGTGATTGCACCTAAATTGAATTTCTTTCTATGATTTTTTCTGATGGTTCAGGTACTGGTTTCATTAAGAATAGGCTAAAAAAATTACATGCCTTGCTAATAAAGAACTTGATGAAGCTACTCATAATGGTATTGCTTATAAGTTTCAGTTATTGAACACTTAACACAGAGCAAGCAATGTGCTAAAGCTTTCTGTGGATTATCTCACTTAGTTCTTAAAACAACCCGGTGAGGTTAGCAATGTTGTTGTCTCCGTTTTACAGTTGAGAGAATGAAGCTTAGCTCAAAGAACTTGGACCAGATCATACAGATCAGGAGAGTCAGAATTTGAACCCAAGCCTACATTGAGAAAACATCACTCTCTATATGTGCGGTCCCCAACACCCGGGCGGAGGACTGGTACCAGTCCGTGGCCTGTTAGGAACCAGGCTGCACAGCAGGAGGTGAGGATGAGCAGGAGGTGAGCGGCAGGAAAGCCAGGAAGCTTCATCTGTATTTGCAGCCATCCATTGCTCACATCACTGCATAAGCTCTGCCTCCCGTCAGATCAGCGGTGGCATTAGATTTTCATAGCAGCGCAAACCCTGCTGTAAACTCCCCATGTGACGGATCTAGTTTTTGCGAGTCTCATGAGAATCTAACGCCTGATGATCTGAGGTGGAGCTGAGGCGGTGATGCTAGCACCGGGGAGCAGCTGCAATACAGATTATCATTGGAGAGGTTTGACTGCACAATAAATGTGATGTGCTCGAATATCCCAAAACCATCTCCTGTAGCCCCCCATCCCTGTTGCCAAAAAGGTTGGGGACTGCTGCATATGGTATAAGTCTTGTATAGACATTAAATTCTTTTTAAGGATGATGAGTAGATAAAATAAAATCAAATATGTGTAGTATTTATTAGTACTGTTTGTGGCACATGGTAGCTATTCAGTTAATATTATTCCTCCCCTTTCTTTTACTGTCTTTACTAAATATAGGTAATGAAGGGAAACCATGGCTTTCAGAAAAAGTGTCTGGCCCATCTAGAATAGTTTTAGAATGATCTGCCTTATGATAGGGGATCCTAAGATTGGAGTCTATGAATGACTTTGTTACGTTGCTTCACAGAGAATTTGAGGTATGGTGTGTGTGTATGTGTGAGAGAGAGAGAGAGCGGGAAACAGAAAAATCTTTCCCCTTTGCTCTGAACTAAAATCACTCTCCTCTGTCTTATTCCCTGACAAAAATTAAAATAGGTCTTATTTTTAAAATAAGGAAGAAGATTATTGACTTTCTTTCACCAGGCAATTATCACCAATAGTATATGTTGAGGAAGTGGGTGTTCCTTAGTTTCTATTGTTAATCTGATGAGAGTGAGGGTGGAGAGCACTTTGAAAAAATATTTGTGTAGGGAGGAGAGATTGAAGTGAGCTGAGTAAGAAAGAAAGTCTTTTGCATGTCCCAAATTGAGGGCACTCTTAACTTTTTAGAAAATGTTCCTTTGAGGTATTTAGATACTACTTCCTCAAGGAGGTTCAGAGTTTAAACATGTGACCTTAGGTTCAAGTGCTCTTAACAGAGCCTTATTTTTTATTTTATTGATTTTTAGTTTAGGGGCTCAGTGTACTTTTTACAGTTCTAGGGGAGAAAGGACCATTGCCTGCACGTTGACCTAGGAAGCTAGGTTGCTGATAGCTACTAATACTCATGGAGGACTTACTGTGTTCAGGCACTGTTCTAAACTTTATATGTGTACACTAACTTGATCTTCACAACTGCCCTCTGAGGTAGCTTTACTGTTGTGCTTCATCAAGTCTAAAATGCGTGGATGGGACCTTCTTGATTTTGCTAGAAGATGCCAACAGAAGGTTTTCACACAGCTCTATCTCTAGTGACACTTGATTTATAATAGCAATTGCAAGATGTCTTGGGTTGTAAGGCTATGAAATGTGTAAGATGCACTCTAATTTTAAAGAAGTTAAAATAAGAAAGCATATACATGTTAGAATTAATAAAATATGATATTCACATTCTATAGATGAGGATCCCAAGGCACAAGAGGTTAAATAAATTTTCCTAAGTTATGTGACTGGATTCAAATCCAGATGGCTTGTTTCTAGCATCTGTACTTTTAACCTCCATTTATTGTCTGTCTCTCAACAATACGCTGGGATTGGACCCATGCTCACATATGGATAGACTGGCTGAGACCCACCTACTTATCCCCTCATTGTGACACCTATGATAGAACAGCACCAGCTCTTTCTGAGGGAGGCAGTGTGTGTGGCATATATAACCTGCCTCTAGGGCTGTGATGAGGATTATTGTGCTAATACATGTGAAGCACTTGACACGTGGGCATCTGGCCCAGGATTCAGACCCTTTTCCAGCAAAAGCAGTAAAAGAGGGACACCCTGATAAACTGGCTTCCCCAGTGTCAACAGGCTGGAGTGCGTGCAGGAGATGGTGTGTGTTAACTGTGGTTTGGGTGCCCCAGATGTTAAATTCCAGTATCGTGTGTTCTCAGTATTTCCCTTGCTGCTGTAAAATGCCAACATAAAAATAATTTATGTTATTAGATTTCCATATTTGAGGAGTACAGTATTTTCTTTCTGGAAAACAGGCCCCAGGAACACCACTCAGGACTTGAGTAACATACGAGAAAGCAAAAAATAATTTTTTTTATGTGAAAACCTACCATCAATTGAGACTTAACGTTAAGTTGTCTTCACCTAGTGGTGATAAGTACTGGTGAGATAACCACATATGGGATTGCAGGATGGTGTTGGGAGTATAGTCTGTTATGGACTAGAATTATTTTCTGTCGAAAGATGGGATGATTCCATTAACTGCAGGCTTTAACTAATTGGACCAAAAGCGCAGATGAGGAAACTGTCACCATCAACACCATGCCCAAACCTTGAAAAATCTCTTTCTTGTCACTTCGAAAACCTGCCTGCCCCTTGTATCCATTTATTCCTTTGCAACTTCCTTATTCTTTAGAATTCTGGTCTCTGTTAACCCAGACCAGCCTGGTCAGTGTGACTAAGTTTGGACAAACTCTATACAGACTCCAAATTTGCTGAAGGTTTCCCCGCACTGAGATCTCTGTTTTATTGTTGGATCATGGATTAAGGTCTTGCTGCCAGGGCCTTGAGGTAAAATGGGAGGTGAATTCTCAACCCAGGAAGCCTGTGTCCCTCATCACACCTTTCCCTGTTGCTGCCCATACTCTCCTTTGCCAGGACTCCTTTCTCCCAAGCCCTTTCCTGGACACCAATACATACAAGCCATAAAGGGCAGAAATAGACGATACTGGGATGGAGACAAATTTTGTGGTATAGAATGTTTTATAATTGAGGTAATTTATGAGTCAAAATTTAAGTTTATTGGTTTGGCACAAGTTTAAAGCACCACACTGTTTGTGGTGTTTCTGATTGTCATTTTACATATCTAGTCATGAACTAAATGAATGTCTGAAATCAGTCTGAAACAGTTCAGAATGTCTTGAACCAGTTTATGCCAGTCTAAACCAGTAAAAAACCAAGTCATCATTTTATAGATGACTTCAACTCGTTAGGAGCAATTTGATAAAATTAGAGCAAGTGTGACTAAGTTGGAAGTAAATTTATTAAAATTAGTCAGCACCAGCTTGATTTATTAAAATATACTTGAAACCAGTCAAAACTTATGTGAGCCAATAAGAACCTGCTTGTCCAGGTCAGAACCTATTTGGGCTAGCTAAAACCAGTCCTGGTGGGGGGGCGGGGAAGAACCAGTCTGAATCAATTAAAACTATTAAAATGAGACTCCAATAATTTTGGTTAGATACATCTGGTCTTAGCCAACATGGTTTTAGAGCAGTCAGAAATAATTTTGTGGGCAGAACCTCTTTTAACTCCTTCTAAACTAATTTGAACCAGTCAGATTCTTTTGAACAAGTATGAGTTTGCTAAAATGAATTGGACTGTTTTATATGCATTTGAACCTGTTTTTAAATTTATTAGAACTCTTTTGAAATAAGCATATCTATTTAAAAAGAAGTGCAAATGGTTCGAACCACCAACAAAAAGACAGGATTAATTTGAAAGTGATCTTTGTTGACTCAGCAAACTACTTTGAGCTAGTTAGCAATCTTTTGTGCTAGAAAGATATGTTTTAAGCTGTCTAGAGCCAATTTCGGAAACTGTTCTAGGTCTCTAAAGTCAGTCTGAATGTCCACTATGGGGAAAATAGAGTGAGCTAACATTTAGGTACCCAGTATATGCCAAGCTTTGTGCTGGGCACTCCACAAACAGTATCTCATTGAATCCTCAAAACAATGTCGTGAGGTAGTGTATATCTTTTTTTCCATAGAATGGAAACTCGGAAATCTAAGGCTCAGAGATATCCAAGTAGTTGTATGTGGGAGACTTGGGATTCAAACCCAGCTCTATTTGACTTGATGTTTCCTGTTAGGCTACCTTGTAAGATATAGGGCCAGGCATGGTGGCTCATACCTATCCTAGCTACTCAGGAGGCTGAGGCGGGAGGATCACTTGAACCCAGGAATTCAAGGTTACAGTGAGCTATGAGCACACCTCTGCACTCCAGCCTGGGTGACAGAGTGAGACCCTGTCTCTTAAAAAAAAAATAAAGTCATACCACTAGTCACTTTTAAGCCTAATATTCATTTGTAAAAAAAATAAGTAATGGAGGTGGAAGAGACACTAGACTTGGAACTGGGAGATCTAGGTTTGAGATCGTGTAAATCAATTTATGTCTCTGGGTTCTGCTTTATCCTTTAGAAGACTGAACCCAGAGAGTGAACAGTCTGAGCAGTTATTTTCAGATCAAGAAAGCAGATAATTGTCTTAAAGGTGTGGTCTGAGAAATGCAAACTATGGTTAATATTGGTGGTGGTATCTATACCTTCAGTTTGTGGTATTTGGTTTGTTAACATTTCCTTTATGATGGCTTGGTTAGTTTTTCTATCATGAATAGAAAAGAAAACTCACAAGAATCATTTGCAGACTCACATGTGTGATTCTTCACCCATGAAAATTAAACATGTTAAATTGTTGGTACAGCAAGGATAGTTTCATCTAAGTCTTTGAATTCCACTTATGTAGATTTAGAGAATCATAGAATATTGATGCCATTGGTAACAGCATTTTCTCCTATACCTTAAATGATATAAAAACATAGTTACAGAACAGACCAACTTTCTTCAAATTAAAAGTAGAGAGGAAATAAGGTAGCCACAGTGCCTTTTTGCTTCATTCTTATTTCAGGATTGGAGTTGCTCTCTGCTTCTCCATTCAGTTTGAGGGGAACTCCACCCCCCAGGGGATTAAACGTTATCTGGACCTGCTTTTCAATTCTTAGCTCTTATTTCTGAATAATTTGGAGCTAAGTGAGATGCTGTGATAGGACATGCTAGAATGTCGATGCCCAAGTGGTCATCTTTTGGAGAGGAATTCTGTTATGTGTCGTTAATACTGGCAACCTACACCTACAAATACAGAAGCTAATGCCACAGGAAAGCCATCATCTGTAAAGTGTCACTCTTTACAGTGGGCAAATAGAATTATGAATGTTTGTGGAGGCTCTGCCCTTAACGACTAGCTAGCCATATCTGAAATGTGAGATCACAGGTCTGTGCTCAGGCACTCTGAGGAAGTACACTGAAGTGGCTCTTGGGGCTCGGCGTTTAGGATTTTTCAGCATAAGGTGAGTCACAAAGTTGAGGATGAGGGCGGGGAGGTAACTTTGAAAATCCACACATATTCTTTCCTAGGTTTTTATTAATTTTATCCATCTATAGAAATAATCCTATAGGAAGCACTGAATATGACAGCAATGTTTCCAGATACAGGGTTGGATGAAAAGGGGACAAGGGCATGAATCTAATGTAGGGCATCTGGTGTGCGTGTGGATAGGTGAATGTGTGTGTTTGAATGGGCAGGTAGAGCTGTCCATGGTGATGGACGACTGATTTTTCTGATTTTCGGGACAGTTTATTGGCATTGATTGGTGGGGGGAATGAAGAGAGGTCGGTTAATGGGTACAAACATACAGTTAGAAGGAACAAGTTCTAAGACTCAAAAGCAGAATAGGGTGACTATAGTTAACAACAGCGTATTATGTATTTCAGAACAGCTAGAAGAGAGGACTTGAAATGTTCCCAACACATAGAAATGATAACTACTCAGCCCTTAGAGGGGACCAGCGGGGACCGTTACACATTCTACGCATGTAACAAAATATCGCATGTCTTCCTGAGAAGTGGGAGCTAATAGATGGGTACAAAGCAACACAAAGGACGTGAGAAACCAAAAAGGGGGTGGGAGGATGGGGGTGGGTGGGTATGGGATAAAAACTTACCTGTTGGGAACAATGAACACTGTTCTGGTGTTGGGCACACCAAAAGCCCTGACTTAAGCATTGTACAAGATATCCATGTAACAAAAACACTTGTGTCCCTTTGATTAATATTTTGAAATAAAAAAGAATTAAGTATCTTTGAAGAAACTATAGTAACATGAAAATAAATAGGATAAATGAAATTGCCTAGATGTCCATTTTCTCTCTTTTTACGAGAGAGAAAAGCCAAGGATCCAGTCATAGGAGACTTTGGAAACGGAGGGGAAATTGGAACCACTTGCACTCTAAGATCTCCTATTAATCCTTATAACAGTCCTTTATTAGTTTTTGTTCTATATTGTCTGCAGATAAGACTTAATGACTGCTGTCTTCTTGTCATTCTTACTTGAAATTTTTGTCTAAATAGTACTATAATGGGTATGTTAAAACTAAACTGTTATTCACTGTTTCAGTAGCTTCTCCTCTAGCAAATTGTTAGGTCCTTGGGGAGCTAATATGTAACCCTCTCTGCACAGAACCCCTAGACGTGTAGGTGTTACGTAGAAGGACTTGTTGGACGGAATATTAAGTTGTCACTATGTTAATGGATAACTCTAATGTTTTCTAATGGATTTTAATAAATGTACATTTGTTTGTATTTTGCAGGTGAACCACTGAGTTCTTCATTATGTCTGATGGGGATTATGATTATCTCATCAAGTTTTTAGCTTTGGGAGATTCTGGAGTAGGGAAGACCAGTGTACTTTACCAGTACACAGATGGTAAATTTAATTCCAAATTTATCACGACAGTGGGGATTGATTTCAGGGAAAAGAGAGTGGTAAGTTCTAAATCCTTCTATATAAAAATGTAATCTTTGAGTCAACATTGGCCTGTCTGTTTAGTTTACTTTGTGGGAGTTAGGAGGACAAAGGTTGGGATTTAAAATTAAACAGTGCATATGAAAGTGTGTTATGTTCAATCTGGGCAATGTGATTGAACAGGCTGCACTGAAGGACACTTTATATAAAACCAAGTAGAGAAAGTAAAAGTGAATAGTTTCCTTAAATTTTATTGTGGTACCCTTTTGGCTTGTATGTTTCCCTCTGAACTCCACAAAAGTTACTTGTCTATTTCTGTCATGAAGCCTGCCAACCGCCCTGTCCCACATACCCCTGTTTTGTGGGCTATACCTTCCACCTTTGGTATCTTATCATTTTATTGGCATTCCTCTTAATTAAACTTCAGCAATTCCACATGGAACACTCAGTGGCAGAACTCATCATTGCTGTCAGGAGCGGGAGGTTGGAGTAGGAGTGGGGAATGCCAGTAGTGGATGTGATGTTCTGCAGAATGCTGAAGGGAGAGGCTTTTTTTTTTTTTAAAAAAAAACAAAACAAAAAAACCTCAAGACTGAATATTATTTTAGTGATAGAAGGGAAGGCAGAAGGCCATGGCGTCACAGTTACAGATGAAGGAAGATGGCCTTTTCCATGGACTACATTTCTTGCTGAAAAATCCACTGTTACCACAAAGCAGGTCAACAAGTGGTCAGGAGGTTATGACAGAGGCACTTCAATGGGATGCATTCCACCAGGGGAAGACACAGAGTCCCTGGTGCAAGACAGAAGGTCATTGCCCTTTACCCACCCTAGGTCTTGTCTTCTACTAACAGAGAGTCTTATAGAGACTTGGACCCACTGAGTAAGAATGGGATCCTAGTGAAATTTTTAGTATTGACATATAATTGGTAGAATCTATGTATATGTATGTGATTATTTTTAATTCTCATTTTATAATCTTGTTTTTTTGAAAAATAGATTTATTAAGATATAATTCACAAAAGGTAAAATTTATCCTTTAAAGTATACAATTCATTGGTTTTTGGTATATTCACAGAGTTGTGCAACTGTCACAATTTAATTTTAGAACATTTTCATCACTGTAAAAAGAAACCCCATACCTGTTGGCAGTGATTCCCCATCACTCCTTCCCCTGACTGCCATGAATCTACTCTCAACGGATTTGCCTTTTCTGGACATACCATATACATAGACTCATACAATATGTGGACTTTGTGTCTGGCTTCTTATACTAAGTATAATGTTCTAAGGTTCTTCCATGTTCTAGCATGTATCAGGACTTCATTCCTTTTTATGGCTGACTAATGTTCCATTGTATTGATATATTACATTTTCATTCATTTGTTGCTGGACATTTGGATTTTTTCTTTTTAGCTATTATGAATATTGCTTCTATTAACATATACAATTTTTGTGTGGATGTATATTTTAAATTCTCTTGGTTTTATGCCTATGAATGGGATTACTTGGCCATGTGATAACTCTACATTTAACTTTTGAGGGATTTCCTCAGATGTGCCATTTTATATTCTCATCAGCAATGTATTGAAGGTTCCAGTTTCTCCACATCCTCACAAACACTTCTGTGCTGTACATTATAAGTTTATAAATATAAATTTTAAATACAAAAAATCAAAGGCCAGTGAAAGAGTTAGACTGTGGTGAGGCTATGTGTGTGTGTGTGTGTGTGTGTGTGTGTGTGTGTGTGTGTATGTGTGTATGTGTATGTGTGTATTCAAATGAATATGATATGCAAATAGTTTTAGCCTTTACATTTAGGTCTGTGGTCCATACTGAGTTTATTTTTCAGTATGGTGTGAATAGGGGTTGAACTTTATTCTTTCCCATGGGGATATCCACCTGTCTCAGCACCATTTGTTTAAAAGACTATTCCCCCGTTGAATGGTCTTGGCACTGTTGTTGAAAATCACTGACCATAAATGTAAGGGTTATAAATTCTGTTCCATTTATCTATATTTTTATCTTTACACCAGTACCATAGTAGTGTGATTACTGTAGCTTTGTAGTAAGTTCTGAAGTTGGGGAGAATGGATCCTTCAACCTTTTTCTTTTTCAAGATTGTCTTGGGTCTCTTGAAATTCCATATGAATTTTAAGGTTAGCTTGTCAGTTTCTACAAAGAAGCTAGATGGTATTCTGACAGAGATTGAATTGAATCTGTAGGTAGATTTGGGGAGTATTGCCATCTTCCTCATATTAAGTTTTCTGATCCACAAACATGGGATTTTTTCCATTTATTTAGACCTTTTAAATTTCCTTTAGCAATATTTTGTAGCTTTCAGAGTATAAGTTTTGTACTGTTGTTAAATTTATTCTTAAGTATTTTAATCTTTTTTGATGCTATTATAAATTTATTTTATTTTATTTTCAGATTGTTTATGGCCAGTGTACAGAAATACAATTTATTTTTTAAATTCTTGTATATTGGAATCTTGCTGAACTTGTTTATTAGCTCTAATAGTCTTTGTGTCTGTATGTATTTATGCCATAGGATTTTCTGTATATAAGATTATATCATCTGCTAATTTACTTCTTTTCCAATTTGATATATTTTATTTCTTTTTCTTTCTTAATTGCCTTAGCGAGGAGCTTCAGTAAAACACCAAATAGAAGTAATGAGAGAGGACATCCTTGTCTTGTTTTTCATTGCAGAGAGAAACCATTTAGATGTTCACTATTAGGTATAATATAAGCTGTGAGTTTTTAAATAAATGCCCTTTATTGGGTTGAAGAGATTCCCTTCTATTCCAAATTTAATTTTTTTTATTATCATGAAAGGGTGTTGGATTTTGTCAAATGCTTATTCTGTATCTATTGAGATGATTGTATTTTTAGTCCTTTATTCTGTTAATGTATTACATCAATTGATTTTTGTATGGCAGACCAACCTGGCTATTCCTGTGATGAATTCCACCTGGTCATGGTACATAATCCTTTTTACATATTGCTGGATTCTGTTTACTAGTATTTTGGTGTGTATATTCTGAAGAGATATTGGTCTGTAGCTTTTTTCTCCCATCCTCATGATGTCTTTGGTTTTGGAATCAGGGTAATATTGGCCTCATAAAATGAGTTGGGAAGTTTTCTTCCTTTTCTATATTTTGGAAAATTTTGGGAAGGATTGGTGTTCTTCTTTAAACATTGGGTAGAATTTGTAAGTGAAGATGTTTGGGTCTGGGCTTTTCTTTGTGGGAAGTTGTTTGATTACTAATTCAATCTATCTATTAGTTATTGATTTAGATTTTCTGTTTCTTCTTAAATCAGTTTCAGTCATTTGTACCTAGAAATTTCTTCATTTACATATTCTAATTTTTTGGCATACAATCGTTAATAGTGTTTCTTCATAGTCTTTTTATTTCTGCAAGGTTTGTAGTGTTGTCCTTTCTTTTATTTCTGATTTTAGGAATTTGAGTCTTCTATTTTTATCCTTGGTCATGTCTAGCTAAAAGTTTATCAGTTTAGTTGATCTTTCAAAGAAAAGATCATTTATTTCCACTCTAATCTTTATTATTTTCTTCTGCTTGCTTTGGGTTTAGTTTACTCTTATGCTTCTAATTTTTTAAGGTGGAAGCTCAAGTTATCAGTTTTAGATTGTTCTTTTTAAATATAGGTGTTTACAGCTGTAAATTTTCCTCTGAGCACTGCTTTAGTTTATTCAATAAATTTTCAGATGCTGTTTTTGTTTTCATTCTTCTAAAAGTATTTTATAGTGTCCCTTTTTCCTTTTTTGACCCATTGTTTATTTAAGAGTGTGCTATTTAATTTTCACATATTTGTGATTTTTCTAGATTTCTTTGTTATTGATTTCTAATTTTACCCCATTGTGGTTGGAGAACATACTTTGTGTAATTTTGGTCTTTTAAATTTATTGAAGCTTGTTTTATGGCCTAACATATGGTGTATCCTTGAGAATGTTTCATGTGTATCTAAGAAGAATGTGTATTTTGCTGCTGTTGGGTGGAGTGTTCTATAGGCGTCTGTTATGTCTAGTTGGTTCATGGTATTGTTCAAGTCTTCTACTTCCTTGTCGACCTGCCTAGTTTGTTCTATCTGTTATTGAAAATGGAGTATTGAAGTCTCTAAATATTATTGTTGTCTACTTTTTCCTTCTTATCCCTAAGTCTGCTTGATGGGCTGACCCTTTTATAATTAATTATAAAATATCCTTTTTTTTGTCAGTAGTAATAATTTTTGTCTTAACGATATTTTGTCTGATATTAGTATTACCACTCCAGCTCTCTTTTGTTGGCATGGTATATTTTTCCCCATCTTTTTATTTCCAATCTCCTTGTGTCTTTGACTCTAAAGTGTGTCTCTTGTTCATAACATAATTGGATCACATTTAAAAAATCCATTTAGTCAATCTCTTTTATTTGGATACTTTAATCCATTTACATTTAATGTAATTACTGATAAGGTAGAATTATGTCTTCTACTTTACTACTTATTTTCTATTGGTATATGTATTATATCTTTTTTGCTCCTTGATTTCTCTATTACTGCTTTATTTTGTGTTAAATCAATATTTTCTAGTGTCTCATTTGAATTCCCTTTTCATTTTTTTTACTGTATATGTTTATTTCTTAATAGTTTCCCCGGGGATTACAATTATCATCTTAATTTTTAACAATCTAGTTTTGATTAATATCAACTTAATTTTAGTACTATACAAAACTTTGCTCTTATATGACTCTGTTTTCTCCCCCTCCTTTGTGGTGTTAGTGTCATACAAGTGGTATCTTGTATGACAATGTGTGCCCATCAACACAGATTTATACTTATAGGTTTATGCAATTGTATTTTAATCAGATGGAGAAAAAGAGTTAACAAACAAAAATACATTTATACTGTCTTTTATATTTACTTATGTAGTTACCTTTACTGGTGCTCTTTATTTCTTTGTGTGGATTTGAATTACTGTCTAGTATCCTTTCAGCTCAGTCTCAAGAGCTGTCTTTAGTATTTCTTACAGGAAAGGTCTGCTAGAATAATTTTTCTCTTTTTTTTTTTATGTGAGAATGTCTTAATTTTTCCTTCAATTTTAGAGGATTGCTATGCTGAATATAGAGTTTTTGGCTGATAGTCTCTTTTTTCTTTCAGTACTTTGAAAATCTGAAAATCTCTCACATTCTTTCTTCCCTTTTCTATCTCTCCTTTTGTTACAGGACATCCAGTATATATATGTTGGTATGCTTGATGGTGTTCCACAGCTCTCTGACATGCTCTTCCTTCTTTTTTTCATTCTTCTTCTTTCTATTTCTTATACTGGATAATCTCAGTTGACTTATTTTCAAATTCATTGATTATTTTTTCTACCATTTCAAATCTGTTGTTAAGCCCCTCTATTGAATTTTGCATTTCAACTATTGTACTTTTCAACTCCAGAATTTCTATTTACTTCTTTTAATATCTTTATTCTGTATTTAGTAAGCCATTGTTCACATGCTTTCCTTTAATTCTTTAGACACGGTTTCCTTTAGTTCTTCGACCATATTTGTAATAGCTAATTTAAAGTCTTTATCTAGTAAGTTCAACATCTAGGCTTTCTCAGGAACAGTTTTCATTGCTTGCTTTTTTCCTATGTATGAGCCATACTTTCCTGTTTCTTTGTGTGTCTTATAAGTTTTGTTGAAAATTGGGTATTTAAAATAATACAATATGGCAACTCCAGAAATTAGATTCTTACCCCCAGACTGGGTTTCTTATTTTTGCTGCTTATTTATTTATTTTTGTTGTTGCTGTTTGTTTGGTGATATTCCTGGGATAATTCTGTAAAGTCTGTATTCTTTGTTGTGTGCAGCTAAAATCTGTACTCAGTCAACTTAGTGAACCAAGGAGTGGACAGAATTTTTTAAATTCCTTGAACCAGTAAGTCTCTTAGATTTTTTTGGTTAGGTTTTTTTTTGTTTTTTGTTTTTGTTTGTTTTTTTGAGGCAGGGTCTTGCTCTATCACCTAAGCTAGAATGCAGTGGCATGATCACAACTCACTGCAACCTTGAACTCCTGGGCTCAAGTGATCCTCTTGCCTTAGCCTCCTGAGAAGCTAGTACTACTGGCATGTGCCACCATGCTCAGCTAATTTTTAAAATTTTTTGTAGAGATGAAGTCTTGCTATGTTGCCTAGGCTGGTCTCAAACTCCTGGCCTCAAGTGATCCTTCTGCCTCAGCCTCCCAAAGTGCTGGGATTATAAACGTGCCACTACATGCAGCTGGTTAGACTTTTTCTTTTTAATTCTTTTTTTTGAGATGGGGTCTCACTCTGTTGCCTGGGCTAGAGAATAGTGGTGTCATCATAGCTCACTGCAACCTCAAACTTCTGGGATCAAGCGATCTGCCTGCCTTAGCCTCCTGAGTAGCTGGGACTACAGATGTACACCACCATGCCCAGTTAATTTTTCATTTTTTGTAGAGACAGGGTCTTGCTGTGTTGCTCAGGCTGGTCTTGAACTTCTGGCCTCAAGCAGTCCTCCTGCCTCAGCTTCCCAAAGTGCTGGGATTACAGGCATGAGCCGCTGCCCTTGCCAGGTTAGACTTTTGTTAGCCCTAAGTATTAAATAGTATTGGCTATCTCTGATAGCTATGGTGTTAAATAATTGCTGCTGATAGTTTTCAACAAATGCCCTAGGGATAGGGCTGTTTTCATAGAGAAAGCTCTGAGTGAGGTCAAATAAAGAAAAAGCCTACAGTCTGAGCTTTTCAGGGAGCTTCCTGACAGTTCTCTGGAGACAGGAGTTTTAGGGAGCTCCAAACTTATTCTGCCTCCACTGTCTACAGTGGCTGCTAGACTGATGGTTTTCATGGCTATCATAGTTGTGCATTTCTTGATTTTTAAGGCTACTGCAGAACTAGAGCAAGGCGGATGGGAATAGGACAAGTTAAAAACACCAGAAAACCTGCTGTTTTTACTGATATTCGGTTATTTTTCTTGAATAAATGCTCATTGGAATGTTGCAAACCTTTAATTTCCAGAGTTCTGAAAAAGCTGATTTTGACAATTTTTACCAGCGTTTTTGTTGCTTTTATGGAGGAAGAAATTTTTGGAGGTCCTTTCTCTATTGTTCCAGAAGTACTTTCTATAAAATTATTTTAAGGGCACTTTTTAAACACGGGATGGGGAAAAGCCATAGAAAGGTAATATTTCCTGAAACTAGTTACTCAAGGGGACCTTGAGGAAAGGTAAACTGTTATTATTTTTTATGTAAATTATTGCATTATTTACATTTATAATATAAAATATGTGTGTATACATTTTAATACAAATTATTATATTCAAATAAAAATATTTGACAGAAAATACAAACATGATTGTATTTCAGATGAGATTCTTTTTGGAAGTTTATATGCTTTGCAGATTTGTATCAAATAGAAAGGTGGTTAGAGTTAACTAGCGTCAACAGTTCTCTTATTTTCTCTTTCACTTTGCTGTTTTAGGTGTACAGAGCCAATGGGCCGGATGGAGCCATTGGCAGAGGCCAGAGAATCCACCTGCAGTTATGGGACACAGCGGGTCAGGAGAGGTATGAGATCTTCAGTTAGCTGCTCCTTACTGAAAGAAAGACAAAAATAACTACAGTCTTCACACAGGGACCTGAGCAGAAAAAGCCAGCTGATTGTTGATTTGCACCTCCGTTAGTTAGATCTGTTGCTAAATTAGCAGGGAATTTACCACTCAAAGATGACAGTGTTGGCTTTATTTCATACAAGGTCAAAGGAAAAAATGAATCCTTTTCGAAATAGATCTTCTCACTTTTTCTTTTCTGTGTCTTCTTTTGTAGACTTACATACTTTTGTCCACTTACTTTTGCTATTTACTCAACCACAAGAAAGCTGCAAAGTTGCATGCGCTAGTCTTACCTGATTGTTGAAACCTAGTGGAAAATCTGGTTGGAATTAATCCATACGGTCAGAGGTTACTTGACCAAAATAAGCCACATGAAATCTTGATATAAAGTTGCTTTTAGTTAGCTCTAGCTTTTGTTTTTTCTCACAGCCACCTTGAAGGATTTTGTTTATTTTTAACTTTTTATTATGGAAAACTTCAAGCATTTTCAAAAGCAGAGAAGATAGTATAATGAACCCGTGTATCCATTACTCAGTTTCAATAATTATCAAGTTGTGGCCAATCATGTTTCATGTATGTCTTACCACTTCTCACCCCCTCCATATTATTTGTAAGCAAATTCTAGACATCATATTATTTCTTTCATAGACATGTTGGTATGTAGCTCTGAAAGGTAAGACTTTTTTTGAGAAAAACCTAATATTGCTAATTAGATGACAAATTTATAGCAGTATTTTCTTCCCTGAAGCTTGATTGTCATTTATAGGCTTTGCATATAGGTAGAGTGAGAGGAAACTGGTACAGGGAGAGAGAGGAGACAGCAGGATAAAGCCTTGGAAGGCAGAGAACCAAGAAAAGATAGGGTCTGAATCAATATACTATTCTCACCCTAAAGCCAAAGAAATGGTTATCGGAGATAATAGATTTCTGTAGAGACTGACGTTAAAAGGTCATGGAACGTTGTAGTGTCAAGATGAGCTTTCACAGAAGAAAAACATACACAACAAGCACCACGGCTTTTGGCTTAATTAACTCATAATTGTACAATAAATTCTTGGCTGAGACTAAGAGGTCATGAGCTAGTTCTCCTCAACCCTGTCCAGCAGGCTGGGTTTTCCAGTCACATGGTCCGTTAACACTTAAGCTGATATAAATGATTAATAACTGTCCTACACACTTTTGGAATATCATTGCGTAATTTGTTATTGATAAACTTTTGTAAGAGGCTGAGGGCATTGCTTGTAGCTTTATATTTCAGGAGTGGGGTTATGGCTTAGCTGACCAATCTGCTTTCATGTTCCTAGGTTTCGTAGCTTGACAACAGCGTTCTTCAGAGATGCTATGGGTTTTCTTCTACTTTTTGATCTGACAAATGAACAAAGTTTCCTCAATGTCAGAAACTGGATAAGTAAGTGTTACCGTTTGCCTGTGTCCTGCTCCCCACTCTCTGGAATAGAAAGCTCTTATGCTCTGCTTCTGCTGTAAATTGTTTTAGAGGAGCTCCTAGTTAGTGCAAGTGCTGTTTAAAGGAGCAAGGTTTTTAGTTTAAGGGCAAAGATAATTGATTGAAACACTCTGCTTTTCCTAGTAACATTTACTTTGATTTGTTGAGTACTTCCTATGTTCCAGGTACAAGGCAGCATTGTAAATGTAATCTCCTAATTAGTCTGTTCTAAGGGGACTTTTATCACTATTTTATAGATGAGGAAGTAGAAGCCTAGAGAAGTTAAATCTCTAGGTATCTGCTTGCCTATTGTGTGTTATCAATTCTTGCATCATCCCTGGGTGTTAAATATCTATTACATAGAGACAGATATCTTTTTAAGGCTTAACGGATCATACCCTTGGCCCTATAAGGTTCCATCTCTGCTTTTAGGGTCAGAGCATCTGCCAAGAGGACCCTGCCTTGGAAAATTCTACAACACGTTAGCAAAAGTGGTCCCAGTGCAACATTCATCAAGCTTCATTTTGGCTCTTTGGACAGATTCTAACCTCTGGATTGATTGGCTAATAGCCATTTAAAATCCTATACTTGACCAAATAACAGCTTTCAAATGTGTATTTTTCTTCTTCAGTTGTATTGGTGTAACCCTAGAGAATCTATTAGAGAAGGCTGTGATATTAAATTCTTAACATCCAAATCTTTAAAACATTTATTTAAAAATATCTGCTACTTAAAAATTACTTAGTGTTTTGGGATTAGGAAAGGGTAATTGGCTATAGTTTTGATAATAGCCTTATTTTAAGATGAGTTTTAAAATAATTTATATAGCACCTTGAGGTTTTCAAAGCATTTTCACCTACTTTGTGTCTGATCCTCATAACCACCCTGTGAGGAGATCTGGGTTGGCGTTGGGTCCTTATTTCAGGATGAGGACACTGCACCTTAGAGTAACAGACTTACCCAAGGGCATGCAGATTTTGGCTTTCAGTTCAGTGATCTTTTGTGCCTTTTCTCAAATGAGTTGGCCACTAAGAGTTGAAGAGCTATTAAATACTTTAAATATGAGTTCCCCAAATGTAGTTATACTTCCTGGGCTTCACTTTGCTAGATGCCTGGCTGAGTTGTACATCTCATCACTTCCCTTGCAGCTGAACGACAGTGGCTATTTCTAATCCCTTATCCTCAGCCTATGCTCATCATCCTCTCCTTGGGGCCTTCAGGACAAGTTCTGGGGCTCTCTTAAATCACATACTTTAGAAGGATTCTGAGAGAGTGTGCTCAGAAGCTTAGTGTTGAAAGATAGTCATCCTGTTTTTCACAGGTAGAAACTGAAACTCTGAGACATTAGTTAGACAAATGTCTGGGCTTTATAGCTAAAAAACAAAATCATGTAAAAACGTGTACGTATGTATGTATTTATTTTTCCTTACAGAGTAAAAAATCTTTATGCCCAGTTAGGTAAAAAAAAAAAAACCTTATGTATATTGAAGATTTCATGTCTCCAGTGGAAAGTATTCCCCTTCCTCCCCCATTTAAACAAAAAGGTATAATATTCAATGTCAGAGGTGGTAATGTAAAATCTGAATTAGGAATATAAAGTTGTTAATTGCTTATACATTTTATTTTTCCTCTGCCTGTCAGCATCTTGAGTATTACTGGGATCATTCTTTTTCTCCGTTAAAATAATAGCTTTAAAAAGTATATATATTTTAAATAAATAAATATCATATATATGTATGCATTTATAAAAAATGGTGCATGCTAGGACAGAGACAGTGTTGCATTACAGAAGCAGCTGACTCCGGGGCCCCGAGTGGCCAGGGAGAGGACACAGCAGGTCTGTCTCCTCCCTTTGCTCCTTGCAGGCCCTTCTTTCTCAACTGTGAAGCTCTTCCTGCCCTCTTGGAAGGGCGATCAGAGCCTAAAGGTGAGGCCCACTTGGGTTCAGAGACTGAGCAGGGAGCTGAGCCCTCTGGGCCTAGACTGGAATCTGAAAGGAATTGGGTAATGGCATAGTCAGTGTTCTGTCTTCCCGGAGTCCAGAGGAGTAAGCAAGCCATGCTCACAGTCGTCCCTCATCCAGCGCCGGCATGTTTTGTAAGGAAACTTTAAAGTACCGTACATTTCTAAACTTCCACAGCCTCACACAAGTGGTACAAGAGCCCAACAGTGTATATTTAACAGTTTCACCTGTTTTCATTCCTATTATTCCCTCTGTCTGAAAAGCCCTCTCTATATTCACCCCCATTTTAAAAACTAATTAGAGTTCTGCTCATTCTTTATAACCTGGCAAAAGTGGCCTCCGTGAAATTTTCTGTGATAACGTTTGTTGGGTTGGATTTTCTCCCCCTCCTCTTACCCCAGTTAACAGTTTTTACTGCCTATATGGTCTGTATCACATCCTGCCTCATGCTATAGTTGTTTATGTATGTGCCTTTTTTCTTAATGAGTTTTCTAAAATAACTGATTCATTTACTTTTTATTTAAGCATAATTTTTGTAGAAAAATTAGGAAAAAAGAGATAGAAAAAATCACCAACAATCACACCTCCCAGACTCCACTCCCCAAAAAAACACTATTAACCATTATTACTGGCAATACTTACACAGCTCTTATAAATGCTTTAATGTATTAACTTAGTGGTTCTTGAATGTGAGTGTGCATCTGAATCACAGGAGGGCTTGTTCAAGCACAGATTTCTAGCCCCAGCATTCCTGAGTCAGTAGATCCGGGGTGGGACCTGAGAATTTGCCTTTCTAACAAATTCTCAGGTGATGCTAAGGGTGCCGGTCTGTAGACCTTGCCAGGAGAATCACTGAATTTACTCATTTAATCTTCACCTTGACCTTATGAAGTAAGTAGTATCATTATCACCATTTACAGATGGGGAAATTGAGGCAGATGAATACCTTCCTCAGGGTCCCACAGCTAGCAAATGGTAGAGCCGGGATTCAGCCCCAGGCGCACTGGGTCCCAAGTCCGTGCTGACAGCCATGATGCTGGACATGTACGGTGTTCACAGAGCCACTCTGCAGACTAGAAGGATTTCCCAGTAGAGGTAACCATGAAGCAAGTCTCAAAGGAAGGTTGTGGCTGAGTATTCAAGGATGTCGGAACAGCCTGCGTAACAACCTGGAGGAAAGAAAGGACATGACTGTTATTGGAAATGGTGCACAGTTGGTCTTGCCCATGCAGGTCTTGTTACCATAGTTACCCCTTGAGGGCAGAGAGCTGTCCTGAAATTCCACCCAAAGTATCAGCCTGTGTTAATGCTCAGTAAACGCTGGCTGACTTGACTTTCTCTTGAGAAGATAATAACATGACTTCATAATGAGGAACTAAAATGTCAACACTTTTCTGGTTAACTGTGATAAAAAAAATAAATAAATTAGGCCATACACTTTGAGGTATGTCTTATTGTGAAAGTTTGGGCTGCTTTAATTTCACCCTGGGGTGTGGTAAGAAGTAAGGTTTTATTTTTCCTTCTTTGGGAGATTATTTAGCTTAGTGTGAAGCTCCTTTGTTTGAGTCAATTGCTTTTTATGATTATGCCTATTTACAGGTTTTCAGGTGAAATAAAAGCTATGGAGAAAGAATTATAGTCCCCTGCTTCCTCTTGGTTCCGGTGACAGAATTATTTACTGTTTATTCTGGGTCTTTTCTCCTCATTGAATCCTGCATCTTGTTTGTTTTAAATGAATTGATTCTGCCCTAGGATAAGAAAGAAATGTAAAAAACATTTCAGATGGAAATAGGTTAGTTTATAGGAAGATAATTCTTTTCAAAATGTCATTGCTGTGGAGAAAAAATACGTGAAAATCAGACCCTTTTTTTTTTTTTTTGAGACAGTCTCACTCTTTTTGCCAGGGCTAGAGTGAGTGCCATGGCGTCAGCCTAGCTCACAGCAACCTCAAACTCCTGGACTCAAGTGATCCTACTGCCTCAGCCTCCCGAATAGCCGGGTCTACAGGCATGAGCCACCATGCCCGGCTAATTTTTTCTATATATTTTTAGTTGGCCGATTAATTTCTTTCTAATTTTAGTAGAGGCAGGGTCTCGCTCTTGCTCAGGCTGGTCTCGAACTCCTGAGCTCAAACAATCTGCCCACCTCGGCCTCCCAGAATGCTAGGATTACAGGTGTGAGCCACCGCACCCGGCCTAAAATCAGAGCTTTAAGATTAGCAATAAGCACTAGGAAATCTTCCAAGTTTCTTTTCAAATGCCCACCATAAAAAAGTCAGGTGTTTTGTGTGCGTGCACACATGTGGGCATTCACATCTCGACGGTTTGCACAGTCTCTCATAACTATCCGATATAAATTAACTGGGGAATGTGCTTAAGGAGTGGTTTTATATTTCTGCCCCATCCATTCAGCTTTACAGATTAGATTATTGATGCTTTGAAAACATACCAGTTTCTTATACCCATATATACATTTGCAGCTTTCAAAGAACTTTTGCATATATTCTCCTTTGATCATATGCTTACATTATTATTTACCTAAAATAAATTTTCTTATATTAATAGGTCAGCTACAAGTGCATGCATATTGTGAAAACCCAGATATAGTGTTATGTGGAAATAAAAGTGATCTGGAAGACCAGAGAGCAGTAAAAGAGGAGGAAGCCAGAGGACTTGCAGAGAAATATGGGTAAGTATTTTTGTGGAGAAATCTAGAGAAAGCATTTTTCAATATAAACATTAGCACATGAGTGGGTAATGCAAAGATAAAAGTGAAAAATTAAAGCAAACTCAACTATAGGCCTTGGGAGGTGTCAGGTACCTCTTTTTCAAGATTAATATTATATGATAGTGGGAGCCATAGAAAAACCATGGGGTGAGGGCTTCCTTCAGTGCTTTGGTACTGTTTTCTCAATCTCTTGGCATTTGCAGAAAGACAGCTTTGAGTGCAAATGCACTGTGTAAGGCCTTCTTTCCAAGATACAAACAGGAGACTCCTGGGATAAGGAAATTTCAAAGGAAGTTCATATACTGTTGTAGAGAGTTCTAGCATACGCAATAAATATAATAAATAATAAAGCCTTATTGGGTATGGCAGACTGGGTTCTGGTTTTGAAATGTCTGTGTTGGGAGAGGAGTGTAAGATCCCTTTTGATTTAGGCTATGTTTTTCTGGTGGAAGGTCAGCAAAATACTGTCTTTCTCCTCAAGTTCTGGGATGGATCGTAGTAGCATCTGCATGAATTGGACACAAAAGAAGTGGTCAGTTGTTGCTTATGAAAGTGTTAAAGTGTCAAGATCACTTCTACAAAGGAATTTGTACTTTACTTTCCTTCTACTTTTCATACATTGAGGATCCATGTGTAATTTCACAGCCTGGTATTGAGAATGGGAGGTGGCGATCGGGGTCGAGAAGGGAGGGGAGGTGGAGTGGGGTGTTGTGATAGGTCGGGCTGGTACCCAGCTAGCGGCATTAGTGGTTAGGTAGAATCCAAGGAGGCCAGGGATTCTGGCCTTTCTCTTTTTCCTGTGTGATCACTGCTTTGTTCTTCCTTGGTTGATGGAGCTTCAGAAAGCTGATAGGGTTTACACTGGGAAGGGAGTGGAAGGACAGGTTGGCCAGGTGGGAAGAAGCCAGACTCTGGAAAGCTTTGAATACCAGGTAAGGAGATTAGATTTGATCCCTCCCTTTCAGAGAGTTGCTGAAAGCCTTTGAGCAGGGAGGGATGCTGTGTGTGCTTTTCCAGATCAGTCTGGGGGCTGTAAAATGGAGGGAGGAAAAAGTAGAGACAGGAAGATTGCAGTGATCTGTGAGGTGGGTAGAGGCTGGATTTGTGGAAAAGGAAAAGGAAAAATAAATCAGAAAAAAATACATTGGGTGGGGAAGAATCCCAATTCTAGCTCACCTGGGGGATTCTCAGCAATGATAGGCTTACTCTGGCAAGGATTTACAATTGGATGTGGAGGTTTTTACCCTAGGGTAGACGGTGTTTAACCACATTAGAAATATCTGGAGACCTTTTAACAAATGCTTGTGTCTGGGCCTCACCTTTGTGCATCTGACATAATTGGGCTGGAGGAGTTCAATTTATCAGGTAGGGTTCAATTGAAGAAATACTTGCATATATATATGAAGGGATCTGTTACGGGGATTTGACCACATGCAATTGTGGGAGCTGTTAAGCAGTCTCTGTAAGGTGTTGTCTTTGTGTCTGATGCTGAAGATCGAAGTCCACAGGACAGGCAGCCAGCAAGGGAAGGTGGATATAGTTGGGGCCTGGATGAAAAAAGTGAGAACGAGCTGGGACCCATGACAGACTGAAACCCACGTCAATTCTTGTTGCCTCTGACCTGGACGGTGTGGATGTCCTGCAGAAGCCAGGGCCCTTTGTCACAGGGCTAACCACATCTTCCTGGCCCAGGTGCAGTCTGGTTGTTGGTGTATGCCGATGGGATGAGCCAGCACAGAAGCAACAACATACGAGAGTATAACATGGCTGCTGCTTCGCTTCTGTCCCCAGATCTTTTTTGTGGTCCACCCTAACCAGAAAGGGAATTCTGGGGAATGCTGTTCAGCCTGGCCAAGTTGACATATTACAAAGCCTGGGCATTTGGTACCTTTTTAAAAGCTCTCAACATGATTTTCATGTACAGTGGTTGAGAACCACTGACTTAGATGATTCCGAGGTGGCGGCTGGCAAGGCCTCACAGGTGGTTCTGATAAGCCCCCTCCTCCCTGGAGAGGCACTCATGTAAGGCAGTGGAAAAGAAACACAGGGAGGTCAAATACCACAGAGAATACTCAAGTGTTGAAGCTGGGCGCTGTGTTGCAAGGGTGTAAGGAGGAAGTCAGCTATGAAGCAATGGAAACTGTGTATCTAGACCATGCTTTTGAGAACTGTGTTAGTAAATGGAAAAAAAAAAAGACAGGGGAATTAGATCAAACAAGTATGTTCTCAAGCATTCAGGGAGAGTCAGAGTCTGGGCTGCTTTAACCCTTCGTTGTTTCCTGTGTTCTGGTTCTCAGGATTCCGCAGCCTGTCTGGTGTCACAGGGCTGGACATACGGCCTTCTGCCATGTTCGGTATCTGAGGAATGTGGGGACTTTCAGCTGGGCCCAGATCAGGGTGGCCGGGGCGTAGTTCATAGAGAGGGGCTCGATCTATAGTTTCCGAGTTGAGTTACAATGAGAAGAGAGGGATTAGCAGAAAAGAATAATTGAAACTCTTGAAGAAGAAGGAAAAGGGATGGAAATAATTCTTTCAGGATTTAGGAAGCATGTAGCGTTGTTCTATAGGCTGTTGGGCACTTTCAGAGGAAAATATGATGCATCAATTTGCTTCACACACATTTCACACATTTGGCTTAAAGTTTAATGATTATTTTCACAGAAATCTTATTTCATTCTTAATTATAACATTTTTATTGGTTGCATATGCAACCAGTCAAGGACTCTGGTGGTCATTTAATCCAAAAGGGTACAATTTATGGTAGATCCTCATATCATTGGTGTGTTGTCTGTTAAATTTGTATTTTTTTGTAACTGTTGTGCTGTTTTCTATTCTCAACTCATAAAAATGGATCATTGGCTCACAAGTGGCTCTCTGGTATACATGTACATTTAGAGAATGAAAGACTGTGTCAGAAAAACTTTGCAAGCCTAATAAAGAACGTTACATGCAAATATGGAACATAAATTTGTGCATGCTGGGACAAGTAAATCTGAGAATAAGGAGTTCACACAGGAGCTAAAAGTGGAAAAGGTGAATTGTCTGCATGAATATCAGAATTTTTTTTTGTTTTTTGTTACCAGCCTTAGAGTCTATTTACCGCTAATTTTCTAGCTGTTTTTTGCTTTTGTTTCCTTCTGTCAAACTTGTTCAAGTTATAATACAAAGCTCTTAGGTCACTTCCCAACAAAACAAGTGATCTCTCCATTAAACCAATTGAATTTTCCCAAGTGCAAAATAATGCTTTCCAGTATGTTGTTAATATATTTAGTAATATTGCCAATGAAGTCAGAAAAGAGAGCAAAACAGAAACTTGTGCGAACTTGTATTTCTGCCAGTCAAACAATTAAAGTTCACATTGTTGCTGAAACACTTTTAAAAATATCTACACAGTCAGTGACAAATATATTAGAAGAGAAAGAAAAATGAAACAATGGCAACATTCATCTTTTAGATGACACTGTTAGATCTCAGGCTTCAGTGTGCATCAGAACTGGGTCTCACAATTTCTGGTTCAGTAGGCCTGGGCTGGAGCCCACAGATTTATGTTTCTAACTAGTCCCTAAATGCTGCTGCTGTTGGTTCAGGACAGCACTTTGAGAAAACCAGTGTAGACGCTTAGTTACTATCAGGTATGCATGCTATCAGACATTTTCCTTGGCAGGTGGGCATGCTAGCAGATATTTTCCTTGGACAAAGTCGTTCATGCACAGAACATGGAACAATTGTCTCCTTGGTGCCCTGCGTGGGTGAGGGAAGTGTGCACAATGACTTATCATTGGAAAATCCATGCTAAAGAGAGGAGGATTTTTTTTTCCTTGCACCATTAATTATATCAGCTATGATACAGATTGGGAAGGGACTCTGGGATTGGTGCTAAGGGAATATCCAACCCCAAGTGAGCAGATGATGACTTCACTCTGTGAGTAAAAATGGTTGCATCAAATTGCCTGCCCATACTGCTTTATTCACAGAGGGTTGTTGGTGGTCATCATAAGACTTTGTTTTTGATTTGGAGTTGAGGGAAATACAGACGATTGTGACAATGATCAAAGCATGACAACTGAATATACATATTTCATGTGCTGTGCAAAGAAATGGGCAATAAATTTAATATGACATTTTCCCCACTGAAGGCTGCTGGCTGTTGGTGAGGAAGATACTCAAGAGTTTCTGGAATGAAAGAGGAATTAAAACATCTACTCACAGCATTAACAATATCAGTACAGATAATTCCAGGGGTTTCAAGTGGCTTAGTTCAGCATAATGCTCAGTGTCTTACCTAGTCTGATGAAATGTACGACTATCTTGATCTCTAAAAGTTTTTATCTTTGCAAATTTGTTGACACCCTTTCTTGGTCTGAGAAATAAATTAGGGATGTATCACTGGGCATGTTTTAAAACCACACAAATAAACCACAGTCAAACATATAAGCCTGATTTGCAGAGCGCCTTTTAACTCAGTAAAGGATCAACATTTCATTTGCTGTAATCTCCCTGGTTCGAATAGTCAGCATTTCCTGTAAATGTTGTTCATTTAGCATCCAACAGACTATGAAAACGTAGCGAGACTCACTTCTGGCTTTAGTGAGAAATTTCTCCGTGATTTCTGGAACCACATGTGAGCCAAAGATCTAGAACCATTTGACAGAATCATCAAACATATTTGCTATCATTCCTGGAAACTTCTAACTGGTATTAGGATCCTTTGGTTTTATGAGAATAAATGATAGAAAAGAAATCAGCTGGATGTGGATCATGACCTATGGCATGAGTGAGATCGTGGTGAAGAGCTGCAAGCAATTATGTCCCTCTCATTTATTTGAACCTGTTCATTTAATTTTTTTAATTTTAAAGTTTAAGATTAATCTATTTTTGAAAAGCACATTAAAGTTAGTCTGCATGTATTCCAAGTGGCCATTTACAGACTGTGATTAGCAGCACAGAATTTTTTCATGCCTTTGGCATGTGCCTTTGGCAATATTGCTCCATGGTAATGTTACATTAGCACCACCATGTGGACAGAAGGAACAATATCCTTCTATGGTTAAACTGGGGACAGTTCATCATCTTAAACTTAAGGGACAATTATTAAATTTTTTCCTAGTAAGTTTTGGGAAAAGCAGAATATTTTTGATAGAAGAAAATAAAACCAATTAGATTAACATTTATTGCTGGGTGCTAGGCTTGTGCTAAGCACTTTACATCTATTTTCCCTGTACCATGACCCCATGGACCTCTGTTACTTCTCTTTACAGATATAGAGCCCGTGGTCTCAGAGTTGGAAATGGGGATTTGGGTAGTTGGCTCTAGAACCCAGAATCTTTACCTTTATTTCTTCCTTTATCCTCACTTCCCTCCCCAGTCTAGACTTTGAGATATTGCTTTAAAAACATATAACGTGTTTAATAAAAGTATTCAGATAAAGTAGCTTAAACTCTTAAAAGTGAGCATTAAGAAGATATGGACATAAAAATATTTCTAATTCCATCTAGTAGACTTCCAATGCCCTTAGGGCAAACTGCACAGTCCCACTTTCAAATGTAAGAACAATGTACATTTCTGTCTCTGGGATATCATTTCCTTAAGAAGGAAAGTCTTAATTCAGAGTCTTCTCTGTGGATCTCATATAGTTTTCTTTTCCTCTGGCAACTCAAAGAATTGAATGTAGTGATCTCTAGCATTCGTTTATTCATGTAGAAATGAAAACTTTATTGCCCCACTTGCTCAGAAAACTCTGAATGATTAAAGATTTTAAAATTGTTTACCTGACTCCTGGTTGCATGACCTGGAGGTTCACAAATGGCAAGAAAATATACTTTTAATTAAAATAAGTGTATTACTTGACTTTGAAGTTATAATTCTAAACTCTATCTTTTAATATTGCATATATTTTAATATGAGTGACTTATAAATTTGTAACTTAACTCCTGTACCTTGAAATTCTACCAATTAGATATTTGCTTAAGCTAATAATTCAATGTTTACATTGAACCAGAAGCATTAGTCATTTATACCTTGGCATTAATCAGTAAAGTAAGATCCATTTTTTTTCTCCAGTGTTCAGTGAAGGTCGCTTGAGGAGTGAAGGGTTTGATGAGGACTGAAGGAGGCAGATGCTTTGGAGCATGAAGCACTTTGGCTAGGACTGTTTGAGGGAACCACCCATGATGTAGAGAAGCATGGTCCCAGGTACCACAGTTAGGGCAGTACTGCAGATTTTACAGACCAGCTACATTGTTGATTAAACCAAACTTTGTGGGATAGTTTGGGAATTTAATGTTTACAATTTTGCTAGTGACATTGATTCTTTGGGATGATATGTTCCGAGTTTTAAAAAAACAAAATTACAGTAAAACTTTTGTGACCTAACCCATTTCTGTGTTGGAAACAAGAAACACTTATCAAATGTTTACTATGTGTCAGGTTCTGATCTACGTCCTTTAAATATCAACTCATTTAGCCCTTATAAGAGAAACTGATACTCCTTGGCATTTGTAGATGAAACAACCGAGGCAGCGAGGTTAATAGTTTGCCAGTTACACAGTTGATAAGACATAGTGCTAGGATTTGAATCCAGGCAGCCTAACTCCAGAGGTTATGGCTCTTAACCATTGTTCCATACTGTCCATAACTTCCATGCATAACTTTTACAGTTTTCAAAGTGCTTTCAGCTGTGTTTTCTTGTTTATGCCTCAAAAATATCTGTGAAGTAATTTGCAAGAGCTGAGGGGGAAGTAACTATGGAAAGTAGAAATAGCTAATTGGAGATTGAGTTGAGGAATTGAGTGGGTTTGAAGTCTCGAGTTGGAAAGATATTTATAATTGATTTTGAGAGAATTTTAAAAATGAGGCATACATTATTGTGACTTAGTAATTAAAGCAAGTTTACTGCTTAACTTTTTATTTTTTGTATTTCCAATTTATTCTTGGGGAAGTGAACTTTTCAGTTGCTTTTCCATGTAATACTATATTTGTGAATGGTGATAGAATGGTCAAGCTCTCTCCTTAAGTATAAGAAATGTTCTGTAGACATTAACTGATTTTTTTTCATGAGTATAATTGAGAAAGATCATAATGAAGAAAATTTAAATATTTTGAGAATTCTCAATCTAAAATTCCATTCCTATAGCAATGGCAGAATCACAAACTGTTCCCAGGATTTAGCTCAATAATATCACAGGTACTAGATAAATAAATGTTTATTGAATCCAATCACAAAAAATGCCCTCTCCACAGTTTTTAATCAAATATCATATGTGACTGGGGTGACAAAAATATATTATCTTCATTTTATGGGCAAGGTGAGAGATGAAGATGGAGGAAAAAAGATTGACAGTAACTAAAGAGACAGACAGGAGGCTTAAAAACTGCTAAGACCAGGTAATTTTCTCAACAATCCCTTCTCTGATTAAGATATTTTAGAGTCATCAATGAAGGGGTGATAGAACATGGGCATGGTAGAATCAGTGGAGCAACTGTGTGTGTCTTGGAGAACTCACAGATGGGTGGATAAGTGCTCAAATGAGATGATAATTCCTCAACCAGTTTCTGTTAATAATAGCTATGTTAAAACAACAGAGAATTGCAGAGGTTCAGCTGCAAGGCCTGTCAGCTCCTAGAGGAAGTGTGCAGATAATAAGACAGCATCGTGAAGAATCATAATGGAGAAATAGCCTATGTCCCTACACATGTATCCCCTAAGTGTGCTTCTTAGTGACATCAGAAGTGGAACAGTTCTGAAAAGACCTCTAAAAGAATGCATAGAAAATGATAATATTTGTACAGTGAGTATGGTGGCACACACCTGTAATCCCAGCTACTTGGGAGACTGAGGCAGGAGGATTGCTGGAGCCCAGGAGTTTGAGACAAGCCTGGGCAATATAGTGAGACCCCATCTCAAGAAACAAAAACAAAAACACACACAAGAAAACAACAACCAAAAAAGCCTTATAAAATTATTTGTACAGCTCACTGGGATAAATGGATAAGGCTGCTCAAGGTTGGAGGAGATGAGTTCAGGGACTCTGGCTGCTGTAGGCCCTTTTCAGTTGCCCCAAGGGCTGAGGGATCAATGTCATCTCAGGTATACCTGTAACTCACTGCACATCAACATGCCTTGGCTCTATTTTAGACTGAATACCTGGAAGTGGTGCCATTAAGGCATAATGCACGCACATTTTCAACTTTACCAGTTATTACCACATTATTTCCCAAAGTAGTTATAACAGTTTATACTTGCACCAGCAGTAAATGCAAATTCCTCTTTTCCCACTCCTTGGAAATACTTGGTATTGGGAGATTTTTATATTTTTGTCAATGTAGGTTTGAATTATATGCCATTATTCTTGTTTGCATTTCCCTTGTTTTTGGTGAGGTTGAACATTTTTTCATAAATGTCATTTCTGAGAATTTCCTATGCATATCCTTTGTTGATTTTTGTATTACCTTGTTTGTTACTTTAATTAATTTGAGCAATCATTTGTATTTTTTTCATTGCTAACCCCTTTTTCTGTTATATGAAATACCATCTGTTTTCGTCTGTGGCTCATCTTTTGACTTTGCTTGTGATGTATGCTGTGGCACCAAAGTTTTAAATTTTAATATTATCAAGATTATCAAACTTTTTCTCTGTGGTTTGAGTTTCTGTATCTATATTAAGAAAGCCTTCTTTATCACAAGAATGGCAAAACAAACACTACATGTGTTCACCATCAAATTGGTATTAACTGATCAACACTTAAATGCACATATAGTAATAACATTCATCAGGTGTCTAGCAGATGGGAGGGGGGAGGAGAGGATAGGTATATTGGCACCTAACGGGTGCGGTGTGCACCGTCTGGGGATGGACGCGCTTGAAGCTCTGACTCGGGTGGGGCAAAGGCAATATATGTAACCTAAACATTTGTGCCCCTGTAATATGCTGAAATAAAAAAATTAAAAAAATTAAAAATCACTATTAAAAAAATAAGAAAGCCTTTTTTAATCACAATGTCAAAAAGGTAATCTATTTTCTTCTAAAAGTTTTCAAGCCTTTTCACATGGAGAAATTTAAACGGTTTTTTATAACATGAATAAAGTTTTAAATTCTTAAAGTTTTAACTCTATAAATGGTTATTAAAATATATATTACATAAATATGCTCCCTTACAAAAAAGAATGAAAATTGATCTTTTGAAGATCAATTGTCTTTTATTGTTTTTTTTTTTTTTTTGACTTTTTAATGAACCCTCGGGTGGTACAATGTTTTTGTCATTTTGTGTATTTGTACTCTGCTTTTTCTTTAATTTGAATCATCAAGGGCAAAGGTCACTGTCCTTTCCCTCCACGTGTTGTTACCTAAGTTTTATCTATCTTCCAGGATTCCCTACTTTGAAACTAGTGCTGCCAATGGGACAAATATAAGCCAAGCAATTGAGACGCTTCTGGACCTGATCATGAAGCGAATGGAGCGGTGTGTGGACAAGTCCTGGATTCCTGAAGGAGTGGTGCGGTCCAATGGTCACACCTCTACAGATCAGTTAAATGAGGTCAAGGATAAGGGGGCATGTGGCTGTTGAAAAGTCAAGTAAGTGGCAAAGTAATTCAAGTGGCCCATGCCTGTGATCTTCTCTATGATTGATACCTGGTACAGTGAGAGATGAATGGGCGTTGTATGTATACAAACTGTTTCTCACCATCTCCGTTAGACCTATCAATAAAGCATCCAGTTTTAAAATTAATTTCTTGCACTTTGTAAATATTTCTTTAGGATTCAGCCTGAGAGTTAGGAGAAATATTTCACAGAGCCAAAAGTGCCTTATAAAACCTTAGCCTATGACAGTAGATCACTCTGGGATTCAGGATTTTGCAGCCGCAGAAGAGTATATTCATTACCTAGAGTGATGGAGTCCCTGCCTTAATGTAGACAGGCACAGAGTCTCGCATTTGAGATCTCAGATGCAATTGTAAAACTATCACGGTTTTGAATCCAAATTTAAAAACTCATACCATAGGTGACCTTCTAAAATGCCATTTAATCATTTGCATGTTAAATAAGAATATGCATACACATTAGTTCAATGTCTTTGAGTATTAATTTTATATAAGCATTCTCTTTAACATGAATATAGGACAAATTATGGCCATATCCATAGACCCTAGATAAATTGGATTGATCAATCGTACACTCCCTGTGACTTTTTATTGGTGGGAAAGGGATTGTGGGTGGGGAGAGGGGTGGCTTAATGTAGTATGAGCAACTGAAGTGGGACTTCTGGCACCTCACTATATTGCCATTGCTCTGAATGGTTGATCAAAGGGTCAGGGAACTCGATTTTATAGCTCCAGGTCACTGTGATCCGTGCATTTATACTTGGCCTGTGTGCTGGCCACATCTGAACATCGCTGGTGCTTGTGCTGAAGTTATTCGTGGAGTAAATATTTACGTTCTTTTTCTTTGTATTTATAATATCGATCTGGCATCCTCAGGCTGCAGTTTCAATTAGTTTGTAAACTACTCATCTCTGTCCTCACCATCGGGCTCTGTATTGTTGACATTTGTGACTTGTTTTACTTTTCCATTGGTTGAATTAAAGGAATTTGTTGTTAATTATATAAAATGTCTGTTTGCTATTTGGTGGAAGATAGATGTTTGTATTTAAGCAGTCACCTTTGTACTCTAGTTCAACATAAGAAAAATGAAGTATTCTACAGCCTGTGTTTTTCACTGAGATCATGGGCATTTACTATACTTGCTGGGACTCGCCAAAACCATGTATTCTGCTACATTGCCAAAGTGTCCTCAAACCAGATTAAAGGTGGTTTTAAAATATGATTCATGGCAATTATTCATAACGTTCAAAGGTATTCATTTAAGGGAAAATTCTTATTTGTTAAAGTGCTTTAAATAAAGTAAATTAAAATTTCCAGAGAGCTTAATGGCTATATAGAAAGAAGTATCACTTATTATAATTTAGATAAAGAAAAAAAATAGGCCGGGCACGGTGGCTCACGCCTGTAATCCTAGCACTCTGGGAGGCCGAGACGGGCGGATCGTTCTGAGCTCAGGAGTTCGAGACCAGCCTGAGCAAGAGCGAGACCCCGTCTCTACCAAAAATAGAAAGAAATTAATTGGACAGCTAAAAATATATATAGAAAAAATTAGCCGGGTATGGTGGCGCATGCCTGTAGTCTCAGCTACTCGGGAGGCTGAGACAGTAGGATTGCTCGAGCCCAGGAGTTTGAGGTTGCTGTGAGCTAGGCTGACGCCACGGCACTCGCCCCAGGCAAGAGAGTGAGACTCTGTCTCAAAAAAAAAAAAAAAAATGTAATTTGTGGTGGCAAATGTTTGGCAGAACAGTCATCGGAGAAATACAAGTATTATGAAAAACAGTTTAATAGAAAACATAATTTTCAAATGGCTTTTTATTGAGCACCTATCATGTTTTTTGCCACTGTCCTTCCACCACTCCCATAACAAACTTAGCCACGGTCAGTATTTCCGTCCTTGCAATGAAGGCTGCTTTTAAATTCCAAAGAAGTCCCGGAGGCCCAGGCATTTGAATTGTGCATTCTAGTGAGGGGAAAGATTCAGCTGTTTCAAGGGTGAGGTCTTCATCACACAGCAATGCCTTCTAAAGTTGCCATGAGACATCAGTGGAGTACATCATAATTTTATAGCTATGCATCAGGGCATATTTTATATGGTCTATTTGTATAGTTAAAAATAAGAAAATGTATGTTCCCGTTTTTAAGAACCAAATGAGTAATTAACTACAGATTCCCTTGGCCTTAAATACATAATTAAATGTGTATACATGATACAGTATACATGTAAGAACCACCTTTAATTATTGAAGTAGATAACCAGTATTCTTTTTGGAAATCATTTGTTTAAATTTGATATTGAAATACCATATTTTTGCGTCAATGTATTTTTCTATTTACAAGCCTGTGTAAAAGTGAAGTGTATCTTCAGTGAACTGTGTACCAGTTAAGCAAATAAAAAAAGTGGTATAGTCTGTCAAGTTTGTGTGTGAACATAACTTCATTTCCCATCACAAGTTTCAAACCAGAGGTTGTAATGCCAAAGGAAACAAAATTCAGGGATATGTGTTCCATTAGGTGCTCACTGAGAGGGACAGCCAAGACAACATATTCTTGAAAAAGTAAGTCAAAATGTTATCATCAGACATTTATTGAGCACCTGTATTTGGGAAGTGCTGTAGTAGGTAATCTCAGATAAACAAAACAGGGGTGCTTAAGGCCTGAACTAGGAGGAGCTGAGAGTGCATGAGACATTGGGACGGGATTCAGGGTATAGGCACTGACTGGATGAGGAGGGAATATGTGTGGAAAGATGGCTTCTCTTCTCTAATTTCCTACCACTGTCCACCTCACTCATTCTTTTTGGGCACACTGGCCACCTTGGAGCAGTCAGATGTGTTCCTGCCTCAGGTCTTTTGCATTTGTGGCTCCCTCTCGTCTGGATGCTAGTCTTCCATACAGGCTGGAGGACTAGCATCCTCTATATGGCTCTCTCTCCTAGCCTGACTGTTCAAATGTCACCTTGTCTGAAAGGACTTTACTGACCACCTTGTGTAAAACAGCAGTCAGTCCCCTTCATGGCCCCAATCAGACTGTCACTCACTGACATTCTGCTTTGCTTTTCTCCGTATCACTCATCACCACTTGATACATTAATATTTACACTTGATCTTAGCCAAAAGGCCAAGAAGTGATTCACTTGATATGTTTGTCTACAATCCCCTCTTCAAAATTGTCACCATCAGCCAGAAAAGGACCGGGTACACAGTAGGTACCCAAACGTTTGTTGACTGGATTAAGGACTTAAGAGGTAGCAGGGTCAAGTGAAAGAGTTTTCAAAATAGGAGTCACTACTAATGTTCAAAGACAGTAGTAGAATTTGATCTATTTAAGAGGTGTTCAATAAGGAATGTTTTAGTTGGCATTTTTATAAACTGGAAATTTCTATAGGGGTATTTTCCAGGTCTTCTGTTTATGGCAAAATGGGTGACTATATAAATGGAAAATGCTCCCATTATAAAGTACTTAGATAATGCTGATAAAATGTGAACATATTTTTAGAAATGTATTGTTAATTTCTCAAGAAAATGAGGGAAATCACCACACCTCTCCTGCTAAAACCAGACAATAACAGAGGGAACTTACAACAACCTGATGCTGAGTTTAGTTTTCTTTTGGCTTGGTTTTTCCAGTATTGGTAGACATACCCTCAGATTCAGTCAAGATACTTGGTTTTACTACTCAGCCATAAAAAAAAATAAAAATAAAAAATGGTGAACTAATACCTCTTGTATTGTCCTGGATGGAATTGGAAACCATTCTTCTAAGTGAAGTATCACAAGAATCGAAAAACGAACACCACACGTACTCACTATTAAATTGGAACTAATCAATCAACACTTATGTGCACATATGGAAATAACATTGATTGGAACTCAAGCAGGTGGCGGGGGGGAGGAGTAAATTCATACCTAATGGGTACAGTGCACACTATCTGGGGGATGGGCACACTTATAACTTTGACTCAAATGGGACAAAAGCAATTTATGTAACAAAAACGTTTGTATCCCTTTAATATTCTGAAATTAAAAAAAATACTTGGTTTTAATGGCTACATTCTGTTAGGAGGGAGAACCTTGGCCTTATTGGGAGTAGGGTCTGGAACTGAGAGCCCATCATTTCCAAATACACATAAAGCCGGGGCCTGGTCTATGTCCTTAGCCTCCTGTGATAAATTTGTAACCATGAATCTACTCTTACACAGGTTTGAAGTTCAAGTTTATACTACCTAATTTTTCTGGGACTGTTAAGAAATTAACACAAAAAATTAACATTAAAAAAGTGATTTGCTCTGGATTACTTGGTAGAAGCAAAGCAAAAATCTTTTCAGAGGGAACATCTGGATTCCTACAGAAAACACCCTACTCTGGAGGAGCTTACAATTTCTTTCTCTCTCTCACTCCCAATCATGAGCAAGGGCCAGTAGACCAAACAGCAGGATGTGGCATTTAAGAACTTCAAATAATAGACTTATCAGATGGAGATCATAAATAAAAATGTTTAAAATAATTGTAAAAATCAAAGGAATTGAAAAATCTGGAAAAAAGACAATTTTAAACATACCAGACTAGTTTGAATTAAAAAAAAAATTTCAAACAATGAAAAACATAGCCTTTGATATTGAAAACTTAATGGTTACAGGTTTAATGGCAGGTTTAATTGACAGAGTTGAAGAGAAAACTGGTGAACTAGAAGATAGGTTGGAGGAAGTATACAGAATTCAGGGAGAGATAAAGAGAAAGTATTGGAGAGGTAAAGACATATAGAGGAAAGAAAAAAGCTCCAACATATCTAGTAGGGATTCTAGAAAGAAAGAGGAGGCAGAGGCACTATATGAAAAGATGATAGCCAAGAATTTTCTAGTTATGACAAAAGACATACCCTCAGATTCAGGAATCGTAAGTCCCAAGCAGGATAAATGAGAAGAAATAGTATTTCCAAGATTTCAGTTCAATTTTTTTTGGATGTAGAACACATGTTTTTCTCTTCTTCCTCTTGTATTCCATTAAGATAGTTGGAAAGAAAATTTTCTAAGGCTGGTTGCTCAATCATTCAATCTAAAGTGAAGTACTGAGAGTTGGGAAGACTGATGAGGCTGTTCCATAATTGTTGAAAAGGATAGGAGAGGGAGATTAAAGAAGAGTGTTAATGAAATATTTTTCAGTCTCTTGGTTGACAAAGTATTGGGAAGATGTTTCTTACTAAAATTTCTGGTATGTGCCTTTGTTATTTAACATTATTCTGTATTTACTGGCCAAATGACTAGACAAAAATGTAAGTATCAGATAAAACAAAAAAATATATTTGCAGATTATAACTAGACAAACTGATTCTAAAGTTAAAATGAAAAAGTAAACAAAGAATAGCCAGAGAAATAATAAGAAGGACCAGGAAGGAAGGGAGAGGAGGTAAATCCAGTTATTTAAGAAACTACAACAATTTAAACATTTGGGAACTGGCACATAAGCAGATAAAACAATGGAACAAAGCAGAGTCCAGAGACAGACCCATAGAGAAGTGACATTCTGAATCAATTGGGGAAAGGATCCCTTACACAACATATATAGTATTGCGGGAAAAACACTGGAATCCTGTATCATTTATAATTCCAGATCAGTTGAAAGTTCAAATGTGGAAAATGACACTACAAAATGTAAGAGAAAAATGTTTGAAAAACAGTTTTGGAGTGGGAAATGCAGTTCAAAGGAAAATACCAAATCCAAAACCATAAAAGATTGTATAAATCTGAATATATACAAATAAAACATTTCTACATGGAAAGATACCATAAGCAATTGGTATATTTATAAATTGGGAAATAATTTCCAAATGCATGTCGGCAAAGGGCTAACCTTATATGTAAAGTGCTGTTAAAAATCAACAACACAATAGAAAACTTTGTAAGGACATTAACATTCAATTCACAGAAAAAAACAGACTTCTAACATTGTAAAAGATTATTCTTAACCTCGTTTATAATTAAATAATTGCAAGTTGAAATAATAATGAAATATATTTTCACCTCAGGTTGGCAAAGATCACTTTTAACAAGGGTGTTGTGAAATAGGCATCTTATTGGTTGTTGAGTGTTAAGTGGTAAAAAACTTTTGGAAGGCTATTTAGTATTATCTACCAAAATTTAAAATTACATCTATCTTCTTTTTTTTTTTTTTTTTTGAGACAGAGTCTCACTCTCTTGCCTGGGGCGAGTGCCGTGGCGTCAGCCTAGCTCACAGCAACCTCAAACTCCTGGGCTCGAGCAATCCTACTGTCTCAGCCTCCCAAGTAGCTGGGACTACAGGCATGTGCCACCATGCCCGGCTGATTTTTTTTTCTATATATATATTTTTAGCTGTCCAATTAATTTTCTTTCTATTTTTGGTAAAGATGGGGTCTCGCTCTTGCTCAGGCTGGTCTCGAACTCCTGAGCTCAGAACAATCCGCCCACCTCGGCCTCCCAGAGTGCTAGGATTACAGGCGTGAGCCACCGCGCCCGGCTACATCTATCTTCTGACCTAGCATTTCTATATAGATAAACTCTCTTTTGAAAAAAAAAAAAAAAAAAGCATCAGTAAGAATGCTTATTATTCCAAAAGACAGGAATGTTATACAATGGCATACATATAACTACGAAAAAGAATGTTAAATAACCGTAATAAAATATTTAATGTCTATTATGTGCCCAGAACTATTCTAGATACTGGGGATACAGCTGTAAACAAAACAAACTAAAATCCCCGCCCCTACGGAGCTCACAATCCATTGGAGACACAGCAAGATGCAGAAAAGGGTCAATGGCATGTTCATTAGTGTTATAAAAAATACGAGGCAGTGGAGACAGGCACACACACAAATACATGTCTGTCTCTGCACAGAAAATCTCTGGTACGTAATAACACGAACTGTTGGCCACTGAGGAGGAAGCCTGGAGGTCTGGGAAGGGAACTTTAGTTTCGTGTGAAAATGTTTGTTTACCACATATGCAGATTAATTCAAATGGGGAGAACGGAAAAAGGTGGAGAAAACCAATTTGTGTGTGTGTGTGTGTGTGTGTGTGTGTGTGTGTGTGTGTGTGTATTTTTTAAGAGACAGGATCTCATCTCACTCTTGCCAGGGCTACAGTGCAGTAGCCCGGTTGTAGCTCACTGCAACCTCAAACCGCTGGGAGTAATCGATCCTCCTGCTTCAGCCTCCCAAGAAACTGGGACTAGAGGCACCACCACGCGTGGCTAATTTTTCTATTTTTTGAACAGATGGGGTATCGCTATGTCGCCCAGGCTGGTCTCGAACTAAGGTCTCAAGCGATCCAACCGTCTTGACCTCGCAAAGTGCTGGGACTACAGGCTTTCTTTAAAAAAAAAAAAGAAAAAAAAAATACCGGTAAAGCCCGCGGAGCCTCAGGGGCTCAACTGTTTTCACTGCAACATTCAAAGTAATGTTGGACTGCGGGTTCTCCTTGCTTACACCCGGCTAGTGCGCGTGGGAGCGGAATCCGGGGCTGGTCCGGGGCGCGGTGGAAAAATGAGTTCGTAGAGACGGGCCGATATGTGGAGAGCCCCCTGGGGCAAAGCACAAACCAAAGGTAAGATATATAAAACACAGGTAAATGTCAACGTATAGACAGGAGCTGTGAGAGCAAACTATTTCCCAAAGTAAGAACCAAGAGGCCTCGTCTGCGGCTCCGCGCCTGCGCCAAACAGCAGCGCTTTTATGAGCGCGGCCGCCGGGAGGCACCCAACTTTCGGACCCGCAAGAGCCAAGGACGCTCCCCTTTTCCGGGTCGGGGAGGGGGAAGAGAATCACTTCCGGTCGTGGTGTACGTCACTTCCTCTCAAGCTTGGCGTTTGGTCGGTGGGGACCCACGCGGGTTCAACATGCGTATCGAGAAGTGTTATTTCTGTTCGGGGCCAATCTACCCTGGCCACGGCATGATGTTCGTCCGCAACGACTGCAAGGTGAGAAGGCCGAGATCAGCGCGCGCGCCAGCCGCGCTCCCGCGGGCCCTGGGCACCCGGGTTGGGCGCCGGGTTCTTCTGCGCTTGCGGGATTTGGCCCGGGATGCTCGCGCTGCTCCCGTGGGAGGGTGGCTCTGTGAGGAACTCCGGCATCAGTCTCCCGCTTGGGGAGTTTCTTCTGCCTGCGTCCGTAGCGGAGCTGGTCACCAGGCCACCCTTAGGTAGCATCGGCTGTGATGAGATTCAGGGGCAGTCCCAGCCAGCAACGACCGGGAGTTGGGGGTCTGTGGGGGCTGTTTGGCTACTCTTGTACGTGGGCCAAATTCTTGATTCCAGTAAACTTTGTTGAACGTATTCCCAGTCCAAACCAAGGTGTAGAGGTTGATAGAAGCGTTGCGCATGTTCTAGTGGTAGGGTTATGTATTAAGTTACCGTTGGGTAACTTAGTGAGTTAGTTAAGGTGAGCTGGGGAGGCTGGAAAGACTCAGAATAGAGGTGATGTATATCCTGGATCTTGAATTTTGCGAAAGAAAGAGAGGAGAGGGCATTCTAAGTGGAAGGAAAGAACATTTTGAACAAAGGCACAAAACCGCAATTACATCTGTTCGAGAAAGTGATTGGATTGTAAATGATGATAGAGGCTTGGGGTAGCGCTACAGGTACAGATATAATAAGCCTATAAATGTCAATAATAGATATGAGGCCAAGTTGTGAAAGAGTTTTTGAATGATGTATTAATTTGCTTTCTCATATCAGAATGAATCCCATTCCTCTGTTTCTCAGAGAAATACATTGTTTCTTAGAATTTGATCCCTCTCACATTTGCTTCTGAATTCATGGGAATTTGTTAAAAATTCAGATTCCTGATTTCCATCAGATCTATTGAGTTTGAATCTTTAAGTGGAGGATCTAAGAAGCTGTATGTTTAACAAGGTGATTTTTGACATGTTAAAGAATAACATGTCTGACTTCATCGCCTTGTATCTCTGTAATAGACTGAAGGTATTAACCTAATTAAATTAGGAACAAGAGATCCAGTTGTAAGGGCTCAGAACTATGTTTGAAAACTTAAAAGCATGTAGAAGGTGTTGAATACTTGCTTTAAGAAACATGATAAGAAGTTTATAAAAATGAACCAAAGATTGCCAGGTTGGGGTCTAATTCACAGTGGGCAGTCATTTTGTAAATGATCTGATCATCATGATTTTATGATTTTGCTCAGCTGGGTATTGGAATAAGAACAACAGATAATGAGAGCTATTGAGACCTGGGTATTGATTTGGTAGACACAGTGGAAGTTCAATTTGATGAGGAAGTCTAACAAGGACAGCGTTATGTTAGTTGGGAGTCAGCTTGGCCTGAGGAGGACCAGTGGATCCAGAACAGAGTTGATGGGGAAATAGGAAGAAATAGAGGTCCTGAAACACTAACAAAGAACAAGTGTTCTCATCTTTTTACCAAATCTGTATCTCCTCAGCTCCAGATCTGAGTTTTCCATTGGATGGAGAAATCCTGCTTGCACCTAACAGTGATCCTAATGAAAGAGAATTCCTTATGATTATACATCATATCTTTTTGCTCTCTGAATTAATACCATCCTTATATGCCTAGATGGTTTGCTAGAAACTTGAGAGTCATCTTTGAATCTTTCACCTTTTGTATCCAATTATTAGGTCCTATCCATTCTGCCTCTGCAAGGATAGTGATGTCTTTGCCTTCTTTCTGTCTTCCTGCCCTGGTTCACATTAGGCACTTGTCACTTTTATAGTCTCTTATCTAGTCTTTCTGTCTTTATTCTCATAGTTTTTAAGACTGTCTTTCTTAGAAACCTCACCTCTTAACTCTTCGTACATAGCTTCTTAAAGGTAGAATTAGTGCTAATGCTCCATATTTTCACATACTTTGCAAACAGGGAGAATATCTACAACCTTAATGAGGCCTTAATAAATGTTTGGTGAATTAGTGGAATAAGAAAGGTCTGAACAACTTTGAGGCCAGGGTATGATGGGTCATTTGTTTGCATGTTGAAGACTGAGTATGATAGGGGACTAGATTAAAAGGGAGACCTGAGCCTCCAAAGCTTTGCCTCACACATAATCCATCTACCACCTACCCCACCATAGTTTTAGCCACTTCCTCGTAAATGTTTACAAATTACTTTATATGTGATTATAGCTTTATCTCATTGTTGATATCCTAGTCTGATCTTGATCATTTTTTGTTCCCAAAGTGAGACTTATCACATTGCTAGACTACGCTTTCCAGGATAGGGTACAATGTTTTAATTAATTCTTGTATCCCTAGCACCTAGAACAACATCAGGCACATAGTAGACGCTCCTTATTTGCTGACCGAATATCCTTCACACCCCCAGTGACTCCAGTCTCTTCAGATACTTCTTTATGCTTTTCAGATAATAACCTATTAGACAAACAGTCAGGTAGACTTCTCATTGGCTCTGTTTGGAATTGAGAAGATCCAGAACAAGTTCAGTCCTCTCATTAGATAGATCTCAGAAATGGAGATTTGCTTAGGGGTTATCTAGTAAGTGTGAAATTTAGGAAGCTTTTACTTAAAGAGGTAACAGTATTTTGGGCTGAAAATACTCAGATGAAATTTACCAATAATGATTTCATAGTAGGTTACTCTAAGAGACTATAGTAGTGCTCATATTTTCTAGTCTATTTGAAATTAACTCAAGCATGTTATAGACATGCTTTTACTCAAGTCTCTTAGGAGAAGGCTATTGTGGAGGCATGGGTCTAGATCAGATTAAACTGATATTGACAGTTTCTAAGGAAACTGTCCTGTGTATAGTGACCTGCTTGAAGTTCCCCATAGAACAACATACATATATGGTGAAAAGCATTATGATATGTGGTATATACACAGCCTTCCTTGGTTTGAAATGTTTATACTGTTTATTTTGATCTATTTTATTATGGGTCACACCTTCTAGATAATTCCACTTAATTTTCTTTGTCAAGATTCATAAACCCCAAAGAACTTTTCTCTTCATGTTTCCTCCAGTAACAAACAAATTGCAGTGTGTTCTAAGGTATTACAAAGTAACAAAATAATGCATTTTAGATTTATAAAATGAGTCCCAGTAAGCCATTTCAGGAACACACTGAAGCATTATTAAGTTGTAAGTTAGCACCGAAGGCTTGAATCTTTTGGGATGAAGGTGGAGAATTAAAGTAATAAAGAATCTTACTATACCTATGAATAAATACTTTAGAAAACAAATCTATTATCATTTTTACTTGCTTTTAAAAGTATATTGTGCTTTAACAAGAAAAAAAGACTCAAATTTCAGAATGATTGAAACTTTTATCCCATTGTGGTGTATAGAAAGTGAATTTTGAAAATTATTCTGAATTAAGAAGGGACTTAAATAACTTTAAACTATTCCTTTTATTCAAGATCATTGTGAGGTTTTACTGTTATTCTGTAAAAATGATTAGTAGTTTTTAACCATATTTTCAGGCCCCAGAGCCTTTAGTTGGCATGATGTTTGATAGTCAAAAAAGAATTCAGTTTCCATTTAATCTGATGTCTTACACATTTCTAAATGGTGTTGTAAGTAGAAGGAATTGTGAGTGAGAACCATTGTCATTTCTCAGACGTTATAATATTTTTTTGTCTACAGGGGTAACATGCTAGAAAAATTTTTAATGTTGACTTTTCAATATTTTTAACTTACTTTTCTTGTAGGTGTTCAGGTTTTGTAAATCCAAATGTCATAAAAACTTTAAAAAGAAGCGCAATCCTCGCAAGGTCAGGTGGACTAAAGCCTTCCGGAAAGCAGCTGGTAAAGAGCTTACAGTGGTGAGTATAGTTAGCTGTCAGTATAGTTTTTACATTTTTCAAAATTTTAATTTTTTGGAGGGTGTATGTGATTTAATTATAACAGGGCTTCCTGTCATATATTGGCAAATACTTTATTTGTTTTGGGCTATGGAAATAATCTTATTCTCACATGATCCTGAAAACCATAATTCTGTAGAATTCTGAAAAGGGAAAAAAATTCCCAGTCCAGTTTTATAGAAGTGCTTTTTTTTTTTATTCTCAGAAAACTATTTTCAGCTCTTGCAAACAAAGAGGAAAATCATTTAAATGGATTAAGGTGAAGTTAGAAATTTCTACTCAAGGATTTTGAGAGGAAGTTAAGAGATTAGATGAGGACAGCAGTGAGGACTTAGATGAGGTTTATAATAGACTTATTTATCAGTTTCTAGATTTCTTCAGCAGAACTTTGTGTCTAAGAGCAGGGAGATTAGTTAGTAGTGTGGGTGTGAAGAGGAATGGGGGGAAGTCAAGGGGTGAGGGAATTTCATGGGGGGAGCCCGCACCGTCATATTGCTGTTATTGAATTGATAACAGGATCTGTTGAAGCTTCTCCACATCTGAGCCCTGTAAAGGGAGGAGAGGAATACTGCAGCGCAGGCTGCCTTCGAGGGAGGAAGCTCTTTTCAACCATCCTCTCCCTCCATGGCCTCCCCTTCCCCCAAAACCTGTGACCTCTTTCCCACCTCTCTACTGCTCAAGGACGGTATCTACAAGCATTTGCCAGGAAGCCCTTCCGTGGCTTCCTTAACAGGGGAGCTTTTCAGTGAAATAAAGATTATTTGACAAGATGCAAGACCAAATCACAATAATTGTCACACATACAATTTTCAGTCTGGGTGAAAAGAAGTGTAGCACCCCAGATGCAGGTGGCAGCTGCATGAGTGCAGAAAGAATGCCAGTCACAGTCATTTGCTGATTACGAGTTACCTTGTTGCTGAGATTATTGTGGTCTGAACAAAGGTGTGTGTATGTGAAAGAAATAGCTAAATATAGAGTTAATGCTGTTCTATATGCCTGTGTCAGATAGATTTGAAACCCAAGCGATATCTGTAGCTTTTCCAAAATTGCTTTGCATGTTTTTAGATCAATAGGATCATTGTTGAAAATACCAACCACAAGAGGGCTATCAGTGTTTGGAGGGGACCTGAAGAAATGCAGAGCAAATCTTATATCCTTCAGGGTAGCACCACATTTATTTGAAGATATATACTGTTTCACACCTTTTTGCTGTAACCGATAGGTATTTAGGTTGAGCCATATTAAATTCTTGATGTTTGGCTTTAATGTGTGAAAAATAGCAATTTCATATGGTTCAACCTAATAAAAAAATTTTTGGTTGTGAGTCTTATCTGGGGATGGGAAATTGAGGAAGCTTTTCCAGTTCGTTTGTAATCCCCATGATTGTTATATTGCCCTCTGAGGGATGGGGGTGATAGTCTCTTCTCCTCTCCATTTGAGAGTCACCTGTATGTGGAGAGATGTTTTCAGCAGGGGTCTTGTACATGGAGGTGTACAAAGGAAAAAAAGTTTGAAAACCTATATTCTCTGAGATCACCCTGGGGGGTGGGGAGGAGATGTTAATACATGTTCACTTGGAACTCTCGTGGAAAGGAGGATGTTTTAAGAAATGTTTCCTTTCTTAAAACCATATTTTTACCCCCTCTGTTTCCTCTTACAGGATAATTCGTTTGAATTTGAAAAACGTAGAAATGAACCTGTCAAATACCAGAGAGAGCTATGGAATAAAACTAGTAAGTCACATGGAAATATCAGGAATTTTCAGGGGAGACTGGTTTGGGATATTACTGGTTTGTTGTTTAAATATTAAATTTCTCATTTTCATTGCTTGGCTTTTATTCTTTTATCCTCATTTTGATAGTTCTATTATATGTATATCTTTTATTAGAAGCAATTCTAAACCCTTTTCAGAATTGGCTGGTGTATCCGTTAGAAAAATATTATTATTAAATTTGATACTGCTTGAAGTGCCCACACAGAGATATAAAAACATATAAAAATCTGAAAAAAAATAGAAATGGAAAATTTTGGGGGTGAGTGTGGCACAGTTAAAATAGACACAAAACCTAACACACTTTATAAGTTTAGATCTAGTTTAGGGATATAAATTGTGTTCTGTATACCTTATAAAATTTAGTGGTTCTTTAAAATTAAAAAGTATAGTACTTAAGATGATCATTACGAATTTTCTATGAGAACTTCTAAGTGCTGACATAGGTAAAAAGAAATTATAGGCTACTGAAATTACCAGCAGTAATATCTGGTTCTTGTTTTTTTTTTTTTTTCCTGATGTAGGCAGAGACTTTACCGAAAAGAGTCCCACGTGTAGTGTTAGTGTCTTGAGCTAGCTTATAGATACCGCTATGTTCTTGTGTGTTTAAGGCCTTCGGCCCTGACTTTTCTTCCTCCCAGGGCTGCTTGTATGCTGTCCTTAAGCATTTCTAGTATTGAATGTGGGGGCGATTTGGTTTGTTAACCAGAAGTCCCTAAGGCTTAATCCACAAACTTTCTCTCCTAATGGATCATAGGTAGGCATCCCTTTCAACACCTTTTTCCGGTGAGTCACAAGACTTCAGGGGAGGAATTGAAAAGTTGTGGACCTTTGTGGTAGTATTTGACACCTTCCAGAGCTTTATCTTCCTGGACCATGTGGAGAAATTAGAGTTCAGGTTTGGAATTCCCTTTTCCACATAGTCCTAAGTATTCTGCCCTTGGGTTTTTTCCCCCTCTCTTCTTTCCTTCTTCCCCTCCCCTTGCCTCCCCTTTCTTTTCTTTCAATAAGGTCTTTCCCTTCTGTTTTGTAATTAGAAGAAAAGTTGCTTTCTGAAAAGCAGTTCATTTTTATGGATTTATAATTGTGTGAGGATTTCTAAAGAGATTAGCTTCATAGGATTCTTAAATTGATTCCAAAAGGTATTCTTGTCAAGAACATTATTGGAGGGTCCTAAAGCATTTCTGGACCCTATTCAGTTTTATTTTGTTTTGGCCTTTGTTTTCTGTTTATGTTACTACTTGAGCACAGCAGCTCCAGATCATTTTTACATATTTTTTAACTACTTTTATTTGGTAGATATTCGGCTTGATGTTGAAATTGAGGTACCTGTCCCATTTTAGTGATATGTGGATATTCAGTTAATGTGACCCTCCATGCTGATTGCATGTTATTTACATCACTCTTGAGAAATACAGCTGTGTTCTATAAGACTTCATATACTTTAATAGTAATGTTCTCTGCAGTTCTTAATTTATTTTAACTCACTTTACATTTATTAAGCACTGCCTGCAGCGTACAAGGATGCAGAGGTCACACACAGTACCTGCCTTCTGGGTACATTTTAACTGAGTACTCCTGTTTTATTGTTTCTGCTAGGTGGTAATTGGTTCAGGTGTTATCACAGGGTTTCATTCCCTTGCCCGCCTTGTTTATGCATCTGTAAATTGTGTAAGAAGCAATGCTCTGTTGATTTTTTTCTGCACGGATTTTGTTATCCTTTTGTATTGGGATCCTAAAAGTAGATTTTTCAAAGAGGATCTGCTAGGTAGACAGTATGAGTGTCTTTTGGAACTTCAAATTGTTTCCTGCTATTTTATGTAATTAATAAAAGTTGTTGTCGTAGTGTTCCAGAAACATGTATTAACCTGAGAGATTTGTTGATTCCCCACACCCCTTATATTTCAGTATCATTTTGTCTATAAACTAATCTGTTGACAGTAGTTCTATATCCATTGCTTACATTATTGAATTGTGTGCGGATGTGGATTGAGCCTGTCCTCAATTGCTCTTAGGTGCAATTGTTAAGGTGCTGGTATACGCAGAAATAGTAGTAGAACTCCAAAAGCAAGAATACTAGGAAGAATACTTTGTTTTATCCCTCATGTCTCTCTATATTGCAGACCAGTTTTTAATGTGTATCAGATAATTTTTATATTCAAAATGTTTCGGTCTTCTGGAATGTTTGGAAATACAGCATATTCTTTGGAAAGAATTTACCTGCCACTTGTGTTGGTTTCCCTTACGATTAACCTTAAGGTGTAGAAATGCTTCTGAGTACTAGAACTTGTCCTTACCATTTTTGCTAAAAGGCGAAGAAAGAAAAAAAAATTGCGTATCAAGCATATTATTAATTCTAAGCTATAGAGTATGCAAATGTATAATTAACATTTTCTTTCTTTTCTTTTCTCTTTTCTTCCCTTTCCCTTCCTTTTCCTTCCTTTCTTTTCTTTCTCGATGAGGTCTCCCTCCATCACCCAGGCTGAAGTGCAGTGGTTTGATCATAGCTCAGTGTAACCCTTGAACTCCTGGGGTCAAGCAGTCCTCCTGCCTCAGCCTCCTGAGCAGCTAGGACCATAGGACCTTGCCACCATGCCTAACTAAATTTTTAAAACAGATTTTTTGTAGAGATGGGGTCTTCCTATGTTGCCCAGGCTGGTCTCGAGTTCCTGTTCTCAGGCGATCCTCCTGTGTCAGCCTCTCAAAGTGCTGGGATTTCAACACTAGGGTGATCACACGGCAGAAATACTCTTTAGGAATTAAGGGGATGGAGGGGGGGTAAATCCGCAACTAAAGGACACGGGGAGCACTGTGGGGGGGGGGAAGGGCATGCCTTTAACCCGCACTTGGGTGAGGCAAAGACATAAAGTGTAACCCTAATGTTGTACCCTCACAATACCCTGAAATAAAAAAAAAAAAAAGTGCTGGGATTTTGGGGCGACCCACCTATAGTTCTCATTTTAATATCAGAGGTCCCATGGATCCTCCTGGAGGATTTTTTTTAAATGCAGATTGAGATACTCAGTCTCTGGGGCCTGAGATTTTGCATTTCTAACAAGCTCCCAGGTGATGACAATTTTACTGGCCCCCAGACTACATTTTTTTAAAAGTTTTTATTTTGGCTTAATTTCAGACTTTACAGAAAAGTTGCGGAGTAGGATTCTCTGATACCTTTCATCCAGATTCTCTGAATGTTAATATTTTATTAAATTAACTTTCTTTTTCCCTCCCTCTCCCTCTCCTGCCCTTCCTTCCTTCCTGTAGTATATAATTTTTTTTGAACTGTTTTAAGTGTACGTAATGCTTCTTTATCCCTAAATGGTTTAATGTGTATTTACAAAAAGAACATTCTGCTATATGACTACAATGCAATTATTAAAGTCAAGAAATTAACATTGATAAAATACTATTACCTAATCGCAAACCTATTCCTATGTCTCCAGTCATCCCAATAATATCCTTTATTGCAAAAGTTGTAAGAATAGGTCTCTTTAGTCTCTTTTAATCTGCAACATTTCCTCAGTTTGTCTTGATATTTCATGACATTCACAGTTTCGAAGAATATGAACCAAATACTTGGTATAAAATCCCTTACCTGGGTTTTGTCCAGTGCTTCCTCAAGATGAGGTTCAGGTAATGCACTTTTGGCAAGAACACCAGAGACGTGATGCTGAGATCTTAGTGTGTCTTGTCAGGAGACATGCTGTCCAGTTGTCCCATTATTGGCAGTATTAACTTTGATCATTTGGTTAAGGTGGTGTCTGCCAGGTTTTTCCACTGGAGAGTTACTATTTTATTCTTTGTAATTAATGAGCATATTGTGGGGAGATACTTTAAGACCATATGACTATCCTGTTCTTCACATCCACAGACTACAGTGTAAGGAGCTAGAGCAGAAGTTGCATCCAGTACGGTAGCCACTAGCCGTAGGTGGTACTAAGCACTTGTAATGTGGCTAGTCTGAACTGAGATATGATAGAAATAGAAAATACATGCCTGATTTTGAAGAGTTAGTATGAAAACAGGAATAAAATATCTCACTAATAATTTTTTGTCTTGATTACGTGTTGAATAGCAATATTTTAGACTTATGGGTTAAATAAAATATATCATTAAATTTCTTCCTGTTCCTTTTTCTTTCTTTTTTTTTTTTTAATGTGGCTACTAGAAAATTTAAAATTACTTACATGGTTTTTCTTATATTGGGCAGCGCTGATACAGATTCTAGAACATAGTTGGATTAAGCTCCCTTATAGCCAAGGCTCCTGTAGACATTTTCTAAAACTGTTGGATTTCAGTGATTGAGAACATGGTAGTATTGATTGGTTGGTTCATTGTACCAATATTCATCATGTGCTAACCATATCCCAGGCACTTGAAGAAAACATGTTTATGACCTGAAAGGTGCTGTCTTTATTCCAGGAGATAACAAGCTAAGAGTGGGATTAGTTGCCAATAATCCAAGTTCTCTTTATAGTAAAATTTGAAAAGCAATGAACTAGTTTAAAGTGGAAGGGAAAACTCAATAGCAGGAAAGGCTGCTATTGAATAAAAATTCCAGAAATGATACCTGTGAAAGAGAAAGTTGACAGTGCTGTCCATCAAGATTATATATTTCTTCAGCTTTTTCAGTAGGGATTGTTTTTTCAGTCCGCATTTTCATTTAAATAGAAGTGTTCGTTAAAGCACTTGTTGGTTATAATCATACTGCTTGAATGTGTATAAATTTGCTAACTGTTATGAATTTTTTTGTAGTTGATGCAATGAAGAGAGTTGAAGAGATAAAACAGAAACGCCAAGCCAAATTTATAATGAACAGGTATGAATATTTGTATAGAATAACTGTTAGAAAAATAATTACTAGTAGATATCTAGAGACATTCATATTTTTTCCTTAACTTTTTATTTTGACATAACTTCACACTTACAAAAAACTTGCAAGGATAATACGAAGAACTCTTGTATCTGTTAGCTTTTTACCACGTTTACTTTATCCTTGTCAACTACGTATAGTAAGTTGAAGACATACTACCCTTTCCTTCTAAGTATATTTCAGTGTGTATAACCCCAAAATAAGAACATTCTCTTAAATAAACACAGTATGGTTACCAAAGCCAGGAAATTAACATCGATGTAATACTATTACATAATTTACAGTCCTTGTTTAGATTTCATTAATTGTTAATAATGTCCTTTATAGCAACAGAAAATCCTGGATCATGCATTACATTTAGTGGTTGTATCTCTTCAAGCTTCTTTAATCTGAACAGTTTCTCATCTACCTTACATGACATTGACATTTTTGAAGAGTACTGGCCGGGTTAATTTATCCAGTGTTTCTCAATTTGGGTTCATCTGATGTTTTCCTCATGATTAGTTTTTGGTTCGGCTCCTTTGGCAGGAATATCACAGAAGTGAAGGTGTGTCCTTCTCATGCATCATGTCAGGAACACGTGTCACCTTGCTGGTCATGTTAAATTTGATCACTTGTTTAAGGTGGTGTCTGTCAAGTTTCTCCACTGGAAGGTTACTATTTTTTTCCCCCTTGTAATGAATACTTATTTTTCGGGGAGGTTCACTGAGAGCAAGAGCCTGTTCTTCCTCAAACTTGTACCTACTGGATTTATTAACAGTATCCATTAGAGAGCCTCGTCTGAATCAGTTACTGTTGTTACTGTTACCAAATGGTGGTTTTTCTAATTCCATCATTTCTTTTACATTTCTTAGTTGGCTTTCTCATGTAAGAAAGAGCTTTCCCTTTCCCCTCACTTTAAAGACTTACTCCTTTGTTCATAGCACGTCTATGTGTATTTATGGATTTTTGTGGTATTCAGTGGGTTATAATTCTTCATTGTCATTATTTATTTTGATGTTCTAAGTGGGCCAGGTTTGACTGTGCCAGTTCCTTCAGGCAGGCTCTCGTGTCATTCTGACAATTCCTCATCTTTCTTTGAGGGCCTTTTGTTTTATGGCTAATAAGATGTCTCAAGCCTCATCTTCTACCTCCTCTGCCCCAGCCTGGAGCCAGCTATTTTTCTCCAGAGCAAGAGCATTGGTTTTTAATCTAATCACTGTGGAATGTGTCATAGGAAAGAAGCATGTGCCAGCAGCTTACTAGCTTAAAAAATGTTAAAGCATTATAGAAAAGGAGCCTAAATGTTTGGGAACTAGTCTGTTAGCATTTTAGAACATCAGATGTGTTTTGTGCATTTGTAATGACTGGATTTTTTTTTTTTTTAATTACATAACAGAGACTTATCTATTTGAGGGGAAAAGATCTGGGCACTTTAACAATTAGAGATTGTTTTATGTAGTAGAGTACTACATGTGTATAATGAACATTAATCTCTGAGATTTGTTAATTCCTTTCTTCAGTCACATCTTTCATTCACTCAGTAAATATGTACATTGAGCCCTATTTTGTGCCAGACTAGGCACAGGGATATAATGCATGAATAAGTTGTGGTAGTATAGAAGTCCTGTTTAAGCTAGTTAGGAACCAAAAATCCTTTTGAATTCAAGTCAATAGGGAAGAAAATGTAGATCTATAAGGGCTTAACAGGTCACTTTACCTTAAATTTGGAAATAAATATAAAGTAGATACCTCTTAGGTTAAGTTCACCACTTGGCCATTGGGGAATGAGTAATTTGTGAGAACTGAGAGACTCTTTGTTTACTTGGTGTTGATGTTTTGCTGGGTTGGGCGAGGAGGGGGAGAAAAGGGAGTGACCAGAAGGGCAGTCGTGTAGTTCCCATTTCCCATCTGTGTGGCCAACTTAATCAGGGAAATTTAATAGTTGTATTGTGAATTAATGTGTTTTGTAGTTTTAGTAACTGAAATTTTGGCTTTGGTATGTTTTATCCTAGATTGAAGAAAAATAAAGAGTTACAGAAAGTTCAGGACATCAAAGAAGTCAAACAAAACATCCATCTTATCCGAGCCCCTCTTGCAGGTAAGTATTGCATTTCACAGGACTTTTCTGCTTTAGATAGAGAAATGAAAAATCTAGATTTTTGTGGTCTGTATAATTGAGTACCAATTAACTTTGGGTATTTTTTCATTTAATGTTGTCTTTCAAAGTACATTTATGGTATGACTTGGTTTATAAAAATATAATTTATTCAGTATATTTCCCAATTGCTGTCAATCTATTGCATATGCTATTTCTTTTCCCTCTTCATTAAATTCTGTTTTCCAAAAGATACCTCCCCAAGTTAGGCAAAATGATTTGAGTAATAATTTTATGGATGATTTTGCATCATACATGTTTTGAATAAAGGACAGTGTTTTTTTAGTGGTTCTCAAACTTTGGTTGGTATTGGAATTACCTGGGGAACTTAGTATAAATACAAAGGCCCAGACTCTTTTGAGTTTGGGCCTCTGTTTAGTAGCATTCCAAGTGATTCTGATACTCAAGTTTCAGGACTACTGTTATGTTACTTACTGGTAGTCACGCATTTGGGCAGTTGTTCATTTGTGTAGTTTGTGAGGTGCTAGAAAACCGGTCTTTTACTCAGCTGGCACCATCCGTTATGAAATTTCCTTACTTATGCAGGCTAAAGGGAGAGAAATTTTGCCTAAACCTCAGTAAAAGTCAAATTCTATAACCACATGTCAAATAGATTTGTGTAAAAGTCCTACCTGAGTTATCGTAGCAAATTTTATTAAAACAAATAGACAAAATCCTGGAGCATTTGTTTAACATGTTGATGATACAAACAGATACTCAGAAAGCAACAGGAATGAATCATTGTTATCTAATTTTTAAGGTAATCCTCTTTGAGGTAGATAATAACAGTGTTGAGAACTGAGACCTTGGAATCTAGATGACAGTGTTCAAATACCAGCTCTTTGACTTACTTGACTTGCTGGCTGAGTGATCTTGGGCAGGTTAATCTGTCTTTGTGCTTCAGTTGTCTCATCTTTAAAATGGGGGTCGTTATGAGGGTGAAATGATATTTATGTGTACAATGTTTACTTTATGCATGTATGTCATAAGACCTATGTAAATTTAGCTATTACTATCCTTAAATTTCTTAAAAATGGCTAATAATATTATAAAACATAAAAAGTCCTTTATAAAGTATTGATATGAATTCTGTAAGGACACATTGAATTAAGTTTTTAATTTTTTATTTATTTTTGTTAAAGGTAAAGGAAAGCAGCTGGAAGAGAAAATGGTACAGCAGTTACAACAGGATGTGGACATGGAAGATGTTTCTTAAAAATCTCACTGTAACCATTTCTGTATGTACATCTGAAAGTGTCTTTTGGAGACTAGAACTTCTAAGTTACTGGTTTATTTTTAACATAAGGTCACTCAAATGAAAGGTGATTAAAAATGTATTTCCTACATTGCTGTCTGCAAAACATCAGATAGTATGGATGTTAGATTGCATCTCAATGTTAAGACTTCACTGATAGATGTGCTTTTGTAAATTATGAAAATTCTGTTTGTAAATACTGAAATGAATTGTGGATAAAATGGTCATGCCATTTGGATAATGGCACCAGACAGCATTTATATAATAACTAAGGACAAAAATTCTGGCTAGTGATAATGTAAAATAAAATTTTCTTTGCAGTAAAATTCTCTTTATTGTTATAGAAGGGGAGATACAACAAGGAACTAACAATTTGTGACTATCAGCTTCAAATAATATCTTTTATTTTGATCAGTATTTCCTGTTTTGGATTATTAGCATCTTACAAGAAGAGCATAATGGCCTCATCTTGTGAAGCCTAATTATACTGAACTGTTTTGGCCTGGTTTAACTATGGATGTTGAGGATGAAAGCTGAATAATCTTTGCCTAAATGGCACTATATAATTTCCACTTTGGAGAATACTCAGTTCTAACTTGTGATTCCTGGTACAACAAGCTTTATTTTTCTAGCCCAGCAGTGATCTAGAAACAGAGGAATCCCAGTGCCTTTTACAATTTTTTTTGGTGCAATTTTCTATATAAAAGCTCCTAATTGTTTTTGGAAAATAAAGTTTATGGGTAGAACATCTGTCCATTAGTTGCACATAAAATAAAACCATTTTAAAAGTAATGCTGCCTTTTATTAATCCACTCATGTATTGATGAGCACCCTGTAATATTCTGAAATAAAATAATGCCAATATATTATTTAAAGGTACTAAACAAAGATATGAAGTATTGATTATTTGGAAGAAAATAACTTCCTCTACACATACTACTTAAGTAGGAGATTTATTACAGAAAAGTATATACTTTATACTTTGTGTTTCTGTATTTTTACATTGTTTATAACTTTAAGTGTAAGAATATTAACTATCAGTTTGTATACTGATAATAGTATCAGTTATAATTCTGGTAGGGCAGAATTTAGAATAAATTACAAATTGGAGGTTCTGTTTTTTTGTGTGCGTGATAAGAGTCTCGCTCTGTTGCCCTGAGTAGAGTGCAGTGGCATCATCATAGCTCACTATAACCTCAAACTCTTAGACTCAAGTGATCCTCCTGCCTCAGCCTCTGAGTAGCTGGGACTAGACACTCAACCACTGTGTCTGGCTAATTTTTCTATTTTTGGTAGAGACAGGGTTTCACTCTTGCTCAGGCTGGTCTCGAACTCCTGACCTCAAGTGATCCTCCTGCCTTGTTCTCCCAGAGTGCTAGGATTACAGGTATGAACCACTGCACACGGCTGGGTTTGAATTTTTTATTTTAGTTTTAGATAGTAAAAAAGTAGACCAATCACTGGACGAAGTGTTAGAAGATCTGAATTCCAGTGTGGTTTTTCCTGTGTTCTTATTTGTAAAATGCGACTCATTTTTAAGCAACATTATTGATGTGAAGATTAGGGGAAATAATATGTGACAAAAGACATTTTTAAAATTTCTTGAGAAGTTTTTAATACATACTATATACATGTCTTTTCAAATATAAACATGTTTAAAATTACATACTATTAGGATATAAGTTTCCTACCATGCTGATTAGGAAGGAGCAAGCTGCTCTTGCCTTGAGACCATCAATTTGGGGGAATTGGGTTGAAAAGAATAGGTGACATTACCTCTTGGGGTTAGCATCCAGACAGTTCTCTTCACTGTCATGATTTCATAGTATTTTGAGAACCCAGATATCAGTTTAAACTATATGGATATAATTGCTACTGTTTTAACCCCCGCCCACCAACTCTCTGAGTTTGGTTGGATCACTGAGATTAGTTTACCTTTAAAATGGTGCCTGAGAAGTGCCACGGTGCAATGCTCTTAGGCTGCTATTGTTTGGGCTTGTTTGGTCAAGACCTAGGCTGAGCAGTTAGCATAAGACAAAAGCATAACATTTTCCAGACAATCACTACGCAGAGCTCTTATATAATATTCTCTAGTTGTGTAGGAACAATATAGGATTGGAAATCATTGAAAGGAATATCTTTAACACATACACATCACAATACCTTGTAGGAATGCAGAAAAACACTTCTCATGTTAAAAAAAAAATCTTAAAAATAGGAACTGTAGGAGGATGTTTATCCTGTAGATAGGGATTTGAGAAGGACTGGCCTATTTCACAATATCCCATGAAGTAGATACATTATTCTCATTTTGTAGATGGAAACATTTGAGGTCTAGGTAACTTGCCTCTTCAGCGCACAGCTAGAAGATGGAGGGGGTAGGGATTTGTGTTTGCACAGCTGTTTCCACAGTTGCCCTGCATATGTGTAGAAGGAATTTATCCAGAGCCCCGTATCTCCAGTCTTCACAGTCCCAGGTGAGTGCTAAGAGAGATGACTGTGCAAGTTACTTGAGACACTCAGCTATGACTTGGTTTCTTCATCTGAAAAATGAATATAATAGGACTGATTTTGGAATTTTTGAAAAATGAATATAAGAAGACTGATCTTGCAATTTTTCGTGATGATTCAATTAGTTAATACATATGAAATGCTTATTTCAAGGCCACCGCCACAGTAAACTTGTGTTAAAATGTTAACTCACCAACAGCAATGGGCTTTGACTTGGGACAAAGAAGGGTACTAGGTTTGGGGATAGCTGTGGCTAAACCGAGTGTAGTGTAGGTAGTCTGCAAAGATAGGGACGTGTGGTTTAAAATGTCAATTTTAGCCTTTAAGTCAGCTGGAAAGTTCCATTATGAAGAAGAGCATCTCATTTCCCATTTTCTGTAGTGAAGAGTGGGAAGGGGAAATACATTTTGGGTTCCTTTCTGCTAATAATTTAAAAATGAATAGTTGCCCATAATTTTAAAAGTAAAGTGATACAAGGGAAGTTATTTTTTCCCCTGTCCTTTAGCTTACATCTTAAATGGAGATCTGGAAAAAGACATCGGACTTCAATCACAGGTGTAGGATGCATTCCAATCAGTGAGGACTACCTTTAAAAGTTAACATGGCAGCTTGCTGGATTAAGTGTGTTGAAAAGTCAAGGGGAAAAATCAATATTAAAAAAGAGTCTTAAAAATTCAATTTCAAGGGCTCCGGAAGAATTTTCCAAAGTCCATATTCATTAATATATTACAGTATTGAACAGGTGACCACAAGTTTACCTTGCATGTCTTTATACTGAGTGTATCAACCAGCCTTATGTTGATTTGAATCATTTCTACAAAAGGAGAAATGACTCCTTCTTAAGAATGTATTGTTTACACTTTGAATGTAAGTATCTCTACCTTCTGGTGCCATGTGGTGAGCCTCTGACTTAAGTTCTCCTAAGTGAACACTGTTCCTTGGTTTTTAATTTTGATCAGTTGAAGCTCTCATGTTGGAGCTGAAGGTGATGGCTTATGCCATATGATCTTCCCTGGAATATCGGTTACCTGGTCTCTTTCTCTAGCCTCCTTTCGATTCTGTGGCTCCCTGTGATCTTGTTAATAAATTCCTTTTGCCAATATTTGCAACCAAAAATCTTGACTGATAGACATCCTCTCAGCAAGTCTAGGCAACCCATTTCTATCATAATCTTCAAGAGTGTGAGGACTATTTCTTATACCAGGCACATGTTAAGTACCAGGTATGTGGAAGGTGCTCAGTAAATGTCTAAATGGAAAATGAGTGTGTAACCATATGCTAAGTTTTAGTCTATTTTTAAAAATAACTCACAACTTGAAAGATACAAAGAATAAATTAACAGCAGAGAGGCACACTAAGAACAGAAGTAGCCTGCCTGACTCCAACATTGATCAAATTTTCACTGTTGGGAAGGCTTGCTAGAGAGCAGTGCTGGCCTTGGGTTACATACCTGATTTTGCTGCCTGGATCACTATCTAATGGCAATAGAGCAATCAAACCTGCATTTCTGGATCTGCCTGGACACTTCTCAAATGTGAAGGAATCCCAGGAAAGACAGGAGCTGTTTTTGGCAGGTTTCTTTAAGAACTTTTGTCCAGAACTTGCTTTTTTGATGGAAATAGTCCCTTATTTCAGTAGCCATAGAGTCTAAAAATAGAAATAAGGAGAACTAATTGGAGAGAATCTGTTAAGACATTAAGAGGACTGCTCCAAAGGAATATTAACTGACCAAAAAATATAGGAGACTGGCCTTCCGGAATTGTGAAACCCTTTGTTTCACAAATACCAACTGTTAAATATTTGCTTTGTGTAGTATATCCCAGTAAAGTGTGTGTACATTTGGTTCAGCACCAATCCATGGACTCTTAAGAGGAACACCAATGAGAATGCCATTCTAATCAGTGAGTTACCCCATGCAGTTTTTAAATCTACACTTAATGATATTGTCACATATTTCCTTTTCTCATGTCAGGGAGTGCCATGTAGACAGCAAACAAGTATTAAAGGCAGTTCGTCTGGTTGAAAGGATCCTCCATCCCAAAACAGACGGTGATACAAAATGTTTGCTCATACTGTGTTAAACTATAGGTGGCTGCATTGCACGTCCCCTGAGTTTCTCTTAAATATTCCCAGATTCTTCATGCTGCCAAAATATCAGAGATAGTAGCTTTTTGACTCTGTAGAAATAAAATTTCTCCACTTCTAGAAGGCGCACAAGACTTACCAGAAGATACATTAGAACAATATACAATGGAAATAAACCGTGTGCAGGGAAGAATGTCTCAAGGGATAAACTTTCCAGGTCACAACCTCTCAGTGCCTTTGGTTACGCATTCGCAAACAGGATATGGTACCATCTAGTCCAGAGTTGTGAGAATTCAATGATGCAGTAATAATTACAGCCAGGTACATTGCATATGTTATCTCCTGATCTTGACAACCCTTCAATTTAGTCCTCCCTATTTTGCAATGAGGAGCATGAATGTAAGAGAAATTCAATAACTTGGTCTATGTCACTAGCTAAGAACTAGCAGAGCTTAGATTCAAGCTCAGTCTGTCTGAGCCTTAATCACTAGTCTATATCCTAAACAGCATCTAGCATGATTCCTGGCACAGAGTTGGTGCTCAATATATATTTATTCACTGAAGGAAAAGAAAGTGTCTTGGAGAAAATGATAGATTTTATGGAGTTGTTTAATTTTTCTTGTAACTGGAAAGGATACTTTTTCTTACCGGTTCTTTCAGGACTGACAGGGTATCATCTGTCTAATGTTGACTATAATTAAGAGCAAATTTAATGAAGTGAAGGTTTTTGAAATTTACTATTCTTAAAAAAGGTAGTACAGCAATGCCATTAATTATAATATAATTATTGGGAGAACTGTTTAGCCCTGAAATGCATGCTAATCTTGTTATCCAAAGAAGAATTCGAAATTTCATCAACACCTGCTTTTATTTATGAACAATTTCAGTAATCATTAATTAGGTTTTAAAATGTTTATTATGTGTCTACACTGTGTGAGGCATCGTTTGCTTCATTTAGCATCAGGATAATTAGTTCATGTTATATTTGAGAAATTTGAATCATTGGAAAACATATTCTTCCAGTTATAGTTGATGTCTTATAGGACTATTTAAATCTAATAGCTATTTATTGCACTTGTGCCGATGCTTAAGTTCTCCAAAATTGTCGGGATTACTGCCAACAAGAATTCTGTCCTCATTTCCAGGGGATGAAAGTTCTGATGCTGACATAAGTGTCATGGTTCATGGAGGTGGGTTTTGAAGATGCCCAATGTGCCATTTGAGTCGTCTTTCTAACAACTGATGTGGCAAAGAATCTAAGATCATGTTCTCACAATGCACAGCACACGTGATAACATTTCATCCCCACTGTTGGTTAAAAGGAACCTCAGAAATAACATGGGCTTTACTGAGCACATCTTTCTTTGACTTTATGGGAAGTCTCCATTAGAGATTAGGCATCGAAGAAGATTTGGGTCAAAACAATAGAGGATGGGCTACAGTAACGTTGAGAGAGTGGCCTCAAACCTGATTGCATATTAGAGTTATCTGGGGTGGCTTTATAATTACCAGTGTCTGGGTCTTACCCCAGGACAATTAAATGAAAATGTCTTGGATTGGGGCCTAGGTATTGGTCGTTTTTAAAAGCTACCAGGTGATTCTAATGTGTTTCCAAGGTTGTAAACTACCAATCTAGAACACCTAGAATTTCTTAGTTTAGGTAATTAATGCAAAGGTATTTTCAAACAGTTTGTTTTCAAGAGGCATTTTATTAAACACTTGGCTTGTTTCTTTATGTTATCAAGTGGCTCACCAAAATAATGGAAACATTTTTAGTAGGATGCTCAGATAACTTCATAGCAGGTAGGTAATTTTCCAAGTACCTAATGACTGTACTATGATAGTTAACTGGATGTTTCCTGAGTTTCAAAACAAGCATCTCTATTTTTTTTCTAATTTGATTAATATTCTGTCTGGATTGATGTGACCTTGTTATTGAGCAGTGAGGATTGCATGGTCCATTTGCTAGGACCTACATATTTTATCTTTAATTCTCCCAGTTATGAAGCTCTGGCTAAGACTTTTGCTTGAAACCTAAATGAGGCACTCACTGTAATCTTGCCCTTCCATTGGTGCTCCTGTCGTGGTGTAGTATATCAAAGGAAATAAAACTCACCCAAGTTTAAAGAGAGGTGAAGAGGACGTATGTGTGGTAGGAACCGGGGTTTTTATTCCAAGAAAAGTGTATTGTATCATCTGTGGGTGGGCATAATAGAAAGATGGAATATTACTTGAAGCATTTTATCAGAACCTCCTGCTGTAGTTTGAATGTTGTCTCCTCTAAAACTTGTACTGAAATTTAATTGGCATGGTAAGAGTATTAAGAGGTGGGGCCTTTAAGAGGTGATTAGGCCATGAGGGCTCCACCCTTATGTGTGAGTTTAATGCCTTTTAAAAATGGCTTCCGGGAGTGGGCTCCCTCGTCCTTCTGCCCTGGGATGACACAGCAAGAAGGCCCTTACCAGATGCAGACACCTCAACCTTGGACTTCCCAGCCTCCAGAACAGTAAGAAATAAATTTCTTTTCTCTGTAAGTATCGGGTATTCTGTTATAGAAGCAGAAATTGGACTAGGACACTCTATCATCAGATTTGTGTTTTTCCAATGACATTGGGGTTCAAGGTCCATTAATTAGACATGGACAAGGCATAAAGTGTTAATGACGGTGAACTATTCAATCTCGTTTTGGTGAACTATTCAATCTCGTTTTGGAGGGTTTCCATTACAAAACATGGTGATTTAGTCAAAGCGGCATTTTCTGAATTTCTTGTCTTATAAAAATATTCAAAGAAATCACTTTCTGTCTTTATTATTTTTCTCCTTTCCTGTACAGGAGGGAAGCTGTACAGTCATCAGTAAATAGGTATTGTCTTCTAAAGAAGCTCCAGAGCTAGGGGATTCAATAAACAGGTCATTGCTTCTCTACCTCCACCAAAATCTCTTCACTCTAACTGCAAATGTGAAAGTCTGCAGTGTTCAAGTCTTGGACCTTTAATCTGCTTGTTCTTAATACCCTTCCCTCTTCTCTGAAGGCGACTGTAGCCTATTTAGCATTTCGGGATCAACTTCAAATGTGTCTTTTTGGATAAGGTGAGTAAGTTACAAAACTAGCAACCTGACAGGTGTTTGAAATTTTAACTGCCATCCATTCGCCCATTCAATAAATATTATTGAGCTGCTACAACGTGCCAGGCACTTCTAGATACTCTGGAGACAGTGTAGAGAGCAGACTAGATGGAAATCCCTGCACTCAGGGAGTAGGGTGGGAGAGAATGTCACAAGATAAAGGCTAACACCAATCACAAGTGGAAATTGATACCAAATGTATCACAAGTTTTAAAATAAAAATGCCATTAAAAATGCAAAAAACCTTGACTCAGAAATCCTACCGAAGACATGTATTCTAAGGAAATAATTATGTGCCCAAATATACATATACAAAGATGTTCACTACATTTTAACACAACATTGAAACAAGGACTGTTTAAGTAAATTATTGCACATGTAATGGACTACTGCAGAGCCGTTAAAAAGGATGCTGCAGTAGTGTTTCCAATGACATCAAAAGATGCTTATGATACAGTAAATGAAAATTACTGGTTTCAAAATCGTATGACGTGATTTCTGTACAACAGTGCTTCTCAAGCAGAAGCAATTTTTGCCTCTGAGGGGCCATTTGTCAGTGTCTAGAGACACTTTTGGTTGTCACAAGTGGGGTAGAGGTTGGTGCTACTGGAATCCAGTGAGTAGAGGCCAGGGATGCTGCTGAACATCTTACGACGCACAGGACAGCTCCCACAACAAAGAATTATTGGGTCCCAAATTCCAATAGTACTGAGTTAGTTAAGAAAGCCTGCTCTTAAACAATTACACACAGTGTTGAAGGACAAATACCTTCTGAATAAACAGGATCATGGGTGTTTTAAATGTTATTTTTCTTTGTTCATTCAGATTTTGTTTTAAATGAGAAGTTTTTTTGTTTTTGTTTTTGTTTTTTTACAAATAAATAGAATATAATATATAATCTTTTGAAAGCCTATTTTTAGGCCAGGGAAACATTAATATTTGGGCGGGGGCGGATAATGGTTTTTTTTTTTTTTAATTCTCAGCATATTATGGGGGTACAGATGTTTAGGTTACATATGTTGCCCTTGCCACCCTCCCCCACCAAGCCAGAGCTTCAAGCGTGTCCATCCCCCAGATGGTGCCCACTGCACTCATTATGTATGCATATACCCATCCCCTTCTCCCCTCTGCCACCTGCCCGACACCCAATAAATGTTATTCTTATATGTGCACTTAGGTGTTGATCAGTGAAACCAATTTGCTGGTGAGTACATGTGGTGCTTGTTTTTCAATTCTTGGGATACTTCGCTTAGTAGAATCTGTTCTAGCTCCTCTATCCAGGAAAATACAAGAGGTGCTATACCACCATTGTTTCTTATAGCTGAATAGTACTCCATGGTATACATATACCACATTTTATTAATCCACTCATGTATTGATGGGCACTTGGGTTGTTTCCACATCTTTGCAATTGTGAATTGTGCTGCTATAAACATTCGGGTGCAGATGTCTTTTTTATAGAGTGACTTTTGTTCTTTTGGGTAGATGCTCAGTAATGGGATTGCTGGATCAAATGGTAGCTCTACTTGTATCTCTTTAAGGTATCTCCATATTGCTTTCCACAGAGGCTGCTCTAGTTTGCAGTCCCACCAGCAGTGTATGAGTGTTCCTATCTCTCCGCATCCATGCCAACATTTATTGTTTTGGGACTTTTTGATAAAGACCTAAGTGAGAAGTATTGACTTTGAAATTAGAAACAAAAACTTTTTAAAATGTAGTGCTAAATTTTGGACTCATCTCAGCCTGAGAATGATTTTTTTTTTCTAAAAAGGCTCAGGCATTTTTTTTTTTTTCTCGTTGCTCTGCTTGCCTGTGCACAGCTGATTGCTTGTGTCTGTGGTGCCTCTATTCGGATGGAACCTGGGTTATGTCTGGTCCTGGTTTATTCCAGTAACATGGGTTGATGTACTTGCCCACTAAATTATGAGCTATATCCATCCGGGGAAGTAATCTGTTCCGTGATTTGAATAGCATGTTCTTAGAAATTCATGGGCTCCAGTCTAAGGAAGCTGGAGGGACCCCTCCCATCCTTTGGCAAGGTTCCCAAAAGACAAACAAAGTGTACCACAAATGCTTCAAATGCTGAGAACTCTATCCTGGCAGGTCCATTCCAGGCTCATCTCCAGAAAATCTGGGCTGTAGTTAATTGTCTAATTATTTGAGTTGGACTATTGCGGCTTATAAGGGTCTAAGTGGGCTTGCTAATTTACCTCCTCCTTTTAAGCCCACCATGGAAATAAAGATTAGCCACAAAATACCTTTAATGAGCCCCCAAGTTTTCTATGTGGGGAACCCAGGGCCTGTGACATCGTGCTTGTTTACGGAAGACTATTGTTTCTGCAGAAATGGTCTCTGGTAACCATCTAGAATTTCTATTACTTTGACTGTGTACATGTTATTAATCAGGGAATTAATCATCCCCATTCTCTTTGATTAAAAGTCACATTTTACCTTGGAAGGACAAGGTATTGTTAAGTGGGTGAGGCAGGTTATATGTTTTCTCTTTTACTGGACTCCTTATTTTTCTAATTAGAGCCTACGTTTCCTGTGCTGGAGAGCCTCTTGAAATTAACTTAATTTACCGTCATCCTTGTAACATACCCATTTGTTTGGGCCCATGAATGTGTGTGCACTCCATTTGATTACATCTAATGTTCTCCCTCAAATAAAGACTACAATTAATTCATTAGTGGATAGTTTATATCCAGGGGTAAGTGCCAATTTATGATGATTCCTTCAACACTTGCACCACGCTAATTTATTTCCCATGTAATCAGTGTTTAAATTGAACTGGGATCAGGCAGAACAAAACACATGGTTTTGCATAATTATAATGGAGCAAATGGAAATAGTCATAGGACTTCAGCATTAGAAACCTCACTGCAGAAGCACAGATGGGTTAGGAGATGTCGATTAAAAAATAGGTCTAGGAATAAATCCTCTATAAGCACTGTATTAAAATCCAAATGCCTGCAGGACAAGAAACTTTGCATTAATTACTTTAAAATTTCTTATTCTGTCTACAGCTCTGAGTAGAAATCCTACAGATTGAGCAAACTGTGGAGGCACTTCTTTTCATGCTCTATTTACCTTAAATCAGATTGTTCAGAAAGTCATTTCCTCCCAGACTTGTCTAGGTGGTAAGTTCAATATTTAGTGGCTGTCCCTTTGCACTTCTCTAACCTTCTGCAAGCTAGTGTTGCTGAAGGACGGGTTTGCCTTGTGGGAAAATGGGCTACTTGGAAAACAGATTTTCAGGTCGGAGCTTGTCTAGAAACTCTCTGGGTTAGGAATTGCACTTGCTGGTTTTGCTACCTCAAAACTAATAAGAGAGAAGCTGAACAAATAGCGTTCTTCAGGCCAAGGAACTTTCTGACATGTAGTCATTTGTTAACCGCCCAAGTTTTGGTCTTAGATTTTTTTTTCCTTCTCCTCTTTTTACTTCTTGATAAATCATTGCAAATACTGTTGACGTCTCCCCTTCCACACTGCGCTCCATTTCCCTTCATCCATCCCCAGAGAACCACTGTTCCGAAGTGGATATTTATCCTTCCAGCCATGTCTTTATAATTCCACTTCGTTAGCGTATGTTCTCAAATAATAGATTAAAATATTTGGCATATATTTCACCTTTTAAAAAACGGTCTCATACTGAAGGTATCCTATTGTATTGTACATTTTTTCACTAAACATTATTGTTATGTCCATGTTGTACATGCATGTAGATCTAGTTTATTAAACGATGTACAATATTCCATCATGGAAAGGTACCATAATTTGTTATCCATTATCCTAGTGAGGGAAATTTAAACAAATGCTTAAGTTCTCACTATTACAATCAATTAGTGAAGGTCCTTTTATTTGTTTCACTGGGACTGGAACTTTAGACTGACTTTAAAGCCTAGTCTTTCCTCACTATATAAAATTGCCCTTCAAGTAATATACTTCTATTATAGTCCAGTTTGATTTGGTAGAACACATTAACTAAGCATCAAAATTTGGTAATCCCGTTTCACCTCCAAACAGGAACCACTTTACTAATTTCGTTGGATGTGAAAAGTGGATTTAGTGTTTAAGGCAAAGTTTTTGACTGCAGTAGCCACTAGCCACATGTGGCAACTGAGAACTTGAAATGTAGCTATCCTAATTATGATGTGTTGGAAGTGTGAAATACATATCAGATTTCGATGAAAAAGTATATAAACTATTTCATAAATTTTTGGCATTGAAATGATATTTTGTATATGTAGGGTTTAATAAAAATATAGTTAAAATTAATTTCATCTATTTGTTTTTACTTTGTTAATGTGGCTTTTAGGAAATTTAAAGTCGCGTATGTGGCTATTGGACAGCACTGGGAAGGGATTGATTAGGGCTGCAGAAGCGATGGAGTGTGTGTGTCCGGGTGCCAGGTGGGGGCAGCAGAGAGTTGCTAGAGTCAGGATTCCATGTGGAGAGTCCTAAAGGTGCATCCTACCAAGCCGAGAGGCTCAGCAAGGCAGGATGTCAGCAAAGGGGTTAAATGGGAATGTAGTCAGCAAGGATGCAAGGACCAGATCCTGGATGCTGGCTGAGAGGGATTAGGACGAGGGCAATCTAGAGGAGGGAAGTCTGCTTAAAAAACAAAAGCTCTAATATTGCATAGCTTTGATGTCACACTATTCTGTGTTTGAATTCTTTCTCTGTCAACTTGGGCAAGTTATTTGACCTCTGTGAATCTCAGTTTTCACATCTGTAAGTTGGGGATGATAGTTAATATATATATATTTTTTTGGTTGATGCATGAAAGAGCTTATTATAATACATATGTCGAATATTTGCTATCATTATTATTGTCTTTATTTTAATGAGTCATTCAAAAAGCTTTCTTTTTGAAGCAGTAGACCCAGGCTGCAGGTCTTAAATACATGGGTTTAAAGTGACCCATATAAGGCTCAACACTCCTTATCCTCTCTTCATCTCCAGGCAGAGATTAGAAAGTTCTCTCAGCTGAGAAGTGATACACCGGAGTTCTTACTGTTTTATCCCTTGCCAAACAAAAGACTTAAATAGATTTCTTTTTCTGGCTCTAAGCTGGGTAAGGCATGCATTTGTTCATCACAGAAGTTGCCCAGTCCTGTGTTAAGCAAGCGTTAGAGATGCCCAGATGAATCAAATGTTTACAGTTAGGTAAAAGAGACATAGTTGCCATCCAGCTATGATACAGCATGATGGGAGACAAAGTTCAGTTGTGGGAAAGTCAATTCCATGGAGAAAGGCAGAGGGGGTTTCAGTGACGGTATTGAAAAGGAGAGGGCACTATTGAGCTACTCATCATCCTGTCTTCTAAAATCCCCAGTCTCCCACGGTCCAATTATCTACATCTCTACCAATGATCTCCATCGCTCCCCAGCAAAGTGACACCCCAGAGTGTATCACCAATAGAAAATGCTCTATTTTTCTAAGACCTGAGCTCTAATTTACCTCTCAATACTGCCCAACCTCTCCTATTCTCCTAACTTCATTCAGGGAATTTTCTTTTTTTTAGAGACAGAGTCTCATTCTGTCACCTGTACTAGAGTGCAGTGTTGTCATCATAGCTCACTGCAACTTCGAATTCTTGGGCTCCAGTGATCCTCTCGCCACAGCCCCTGGGGTAGCTGGGACTACAGGTGTGCACTGCCGTGCCCAGCTAATTTTTTCTATTTTTAGTAGAGATGGGGTCTCACTCTTGTTCAGGCTGGTCTCAAACTCCTGGGTGCAGGCGATCCTCCTGCCTCAGCCTTCCAAAGTGCTAGGATTGCAGGCATGAGCCACAGTACCTGGCACAATCAGGGAATTTTTATTGAGTACTTGATATATACAAAGATGGGTATTTCTTCGCAGGCGTGGGCCTTGACACTCTTGTCACAATTCTTATGGTGTCGATTGTCTCTAGCATAGATCTTAGGAAACGGAATAGTGTCTCTTCCTGTTTGCTCTCTAGGTAGAAGAACAGTAGATATAGGTCTGCCCAGAATTATTTCTGAGATCATTTTCCCTTTCCATGGAGTTCTAGATGTTGCTCTTTGGAATGGTGTTCCTTGTGAAATGTTTGCAATTTAAATATGTAATTCAAAACCAACGATCTGGCATCTGCTTACACTAAGAATATTTGATCACGAGGGTTTATGTTGGGTTATGGTTAGGTTATTGACAGAACATTAGGCATTCCGAAGAAAAGCCTTCCAATATGGCTTCAGTTTATAGACCATTAAGTTGATACTATCCTTTAACGAGGTGATCTCTACAGTGGTATGTGACCATTAAAGAGGTTTGCAAGATAATTCAAAAGGTTTCAGGAAGGAAACATTAAACTTTTTGCTTATATTTAGCTTTTAATCACTCTTTTATAATGTATATGTTTTTGTGTATGCTTTATAATGTTTTCACAACAATACAAGTATGTAATAAATATCCGTATATTGAGGGTGAGCAAAATTTTTCAGTGATAGGGCACACATAATCAAAGAAGTCTGTAGACAACTGCCTTAGTGTGTTAGTCAGAATTTTTGTGTTTTTTAGTGTCAAAAACCCAGCTCAAACTAGCTTATGGAAAGAAGGCACTTATTGGGTACTCTAAACTAAAAAGACCAGATATGCAGCTAGCCTCAAGTCGGGGGGTCTAGGTGCTCAATGATGTTGGCAGGATGCACTCGCTCTGTCTCTCAGCTCTTTGTGTGGGGAACGATGGCAAATGGCACTGTGAACTCACACTCCTCCAACTTACCACCCAGTTGCAGGAGACTTTCTTCCTCAGGATTCCAGGCTGATTGTGTGGGTCCCGTGTCCATATCTGAACAAATCACTGTGGTCAGCGGGAATGGATTTTTCTGGTTATCTGCATTAATCACGTTCTTAGGAAAGGTAGGATATGGATTAACCCCTGGGAACCACATGGCAAAGGTTTCCTCCAGGGAGGAGGAAGGAGACCCAGGAAGGTGGGCAGACTGAGCACGCAGCAGTCTCGGTGACAATGGGACTGATTGCAACGGGAGAGGTCAGGATGAAGTAGCCCATCCGAAGATGTTAACATCCATAATCCAATGTGCAATTTTTAAAAAAATCGTAAGTGGGCACGAGAAACTGAAGTTAAGCTGCCAGGCTCCTTCTTAGGCTGAGGAAAATTATTATGTTAAATGTGTATTAAGGTGACACCGCCCAGTCTGGGAAAACATTTTTTCTGATCCTAAGTTACCAAAAGGCTGAGATGTAACTTCTCTCTTTTTAGAATGGCCAGTCTGCCTTCTCCAAGTAGATCTTAGGATGGTGTTCATCACATTATAGGCTTTGGGGTCAGAGTGGCCTTGGTTTGCATCTTGACCTTGCCATGCACTAGCTGTGTGTGTGCTGGCCAACTTACCAAAAGTCTCTGAATCTCACTGACTTTACTTGCACCTCCCTGGTAGGGTTGTTGGGAAGATTAAATGAGAATATCTTAAAAAGCACCTAACACTTAATAAATAGGAACTTTTGTGGTAATGCTGATAATGCTGATGTTTTCCTCTTCAACAGTTTGGGGTTCAGGAAAGGCTGATTCATCTTTGGAAACCCCACTAAGTCCCCAAAGAGCCTGGCATGTAGTAGGTGTTCAATAAATAACTGTTGAATAATGAAGGAGGGAATGAATGTAGCTTATTTTGTTTCAAATCATTCCCAAGGGGTTCTCTTGTGAAATGCTGCTTAGACTTGCAGCTCTACCAAAGGACAGATTATTCTTTGAACAAGAAAGTTATTTCTTTTTTTTTTTTTTTTTTTTTTTTTTTTTGAGACAGAGTCTCACTCTCTTGCCTGGGGCGAGTGCCATGGCATCAGCCTAGCTCACAGCAACCTCAAACTCCTGGGCTCGAGCAATACTACTGTCTCAGCCTCCCGAGTAGCTGGGACTACAGGCATGCGCCACCATGCCCGGCTAATTTTTTCTATATATATTTTTAGCTGTCCGATTAATTTCTTTCTATTTTTGGTAGAGACGGGGTCTCGCTCTTGCTCAGGCTGGTCTCGAACTCCTGAGCTCAGGGCAATCCGCCCACCTCGGCCTCCCAGAGTGCTAGGATTACAGGCGTGAGCCACCGCGCCCGGCCAAGAAAGTTATTTCTTAGTGTTTTCCCTCTAGCCTTCTGAAATGTGGACCAACAGCACTTCAGGGATACTCTTCAGTGTACTGGGATTTCAGCATTGGCTCTGTACTGACGTATAGAATTTTTCATGGCTTATTCTGCTACCTTGTAGAAGATTTTTATCTGTTTTCTCCAAATGACCATAAAAGACCTGAATGAGCTGTTCTCACTGCCTTCTCCAAAGACCCTCCCTCACTACAGAAGGGCTGAGAAAGCTGACCTGGCCTGTGATTGTCTGGGATGCTTAAAAGAGCAACTTGGGAATAAAGGTTTGGGGTTTTCTTGGTCCAACTTTGGACTGCTCCAGTGACTCTCAGGATGAAGGAAGTTGTCATGGAAAACAATGACTTACAAAAGACAGGCCATTCTTTGGGAATAGTGAGCAACAGGAAAGTGGTATATGTTTTCTCACGTGCTGCTGAGCAACTCATTTCTGATATCCTATATTTGCCCAAGAATCTGATGTACTAGAGTTTTTGTCCACAGGGAAACAAAATGGTGACCTTCTCAAAATGCTATCAGAACTTCTAGCCTTGGAGAGCTGTTATAGGGTAACCGGGGCTCTCATCTCAGACCCCAGACTGCATGCTTATTAAAGACAGAGCAACGATACTGGAAGGGCTGGCCAGCTGCTAATGGAACACTCCTGTCACCCTGCTTTTGAAGGCAAAACAGACAAATGATGTTGGTGACTTCATGGCTAATTACCGACTACAACCAAAGTCACTTTGGACTTTTCATTTAAAGATCAGAAAGATTCTACTTGGAAGATGAGACATTCCTTAGATCTAAACTGCAGGAGAAAATGTGTTTGAGTATAGCAAGTTATCTTTGCTCCACTGCTGGACAGGAGAAAAATAAATTATAAGGCTTGTGTGTGCTGGGCAGAAAATAAGCGCCTGAGGCCCCAAGCTGAGAAATGGTGGGCAGGGGAGGGCATGAAGTGGGCTCTTGCTGAAAGTGCAGTGGAAAGGCTGTCATCTCCCCAGCTGACCTTTCCGTGGCAATCTGGATGGAGGTGAAAGACAATACGAGCAGGTGCGTGAGCCTGCTGAGGCCACTGACAACAGCGTGATCAGTCTGCTGGTCAGGGTGACGTGTCTCCAAGGCAGTGATGAAAGCTGGAACAGGGAATGTTTTTACCGCTAAGAGAAGCTAAAGAGGTTAGGACAGAGTCTGGGCAGGGTCTCTGATGGAAATGCAAAAAGGGAGAGCTTCACTCTCTTCTGCCCTGTATCCTCCCATCTCCACCGTTCTCCCTACCGACAGAAGGCAATGGGCTTACACACATGAGCTGAACTGCTGAGCTGTTGACTTGAATGGAAAAACGTTGTGAAAGAAAATAACAGTGAAACTTGTTTAGAAGGATGATTTGGAATATTTTCCATCAATGAAGTATCAAGAAGCTGGTGCAGATTATATAGTGTGGAGTGGAGCAAGTAGGTTATGGAAATTTTGGGCACTAAATTACTGTATCCCCAAATACCATGAGATTTTACTCAGTTGTGATTGTAACCTGGCATTTATACAGAGATCTAAACTTTCCAAAGCACTTTCATATATTTCTTTCATTTGAGGTATGTAAAAACCTTGCATGGTTTGTGGGACCAATATTGTTAATCCCGCATGACAGGTGATGAAACTGAGACCGCAAAGGCCCAACAGACTTGCTCAGGCCACATATCCAGTTAAAGGCAGAGCTGGGGCTGGAACCCAGGTCTCCATACTCTCAGCTGTTTTCGTGTCATCACGCATGCTGTGTTGTAGCATGACCAGCAGATGACATCTCCTGCTTTGATCCAGACCAGTTTTTAGATAAATGAAACTTTGAGGAAAACGTGCCAGAGAGCTTCCTCAGTGGGCAGTTCCATCACGTGCTGATGTTCAGAGGGGCAGCAAGGTGCTCACAGTGGGAGAAGGGTTGTGCTGCTGCTTTCAAAGAGGAAGGATAGGATGGTTTGAACAGACTTGCAAGGGGAACATTTCCTCTTCAAAATCTTTGTTTTATAAAAATAGAGACTATTTGGTAGCAGCCTAGTGCAAAGATAATTAGGACGGCTTGAATAAATTGAGCTCTTGGCAGGTAGTTTTATTTCTCCAAAATTATGCTTGGAGAGTTTTAAATGACTAAGATTTCTGAAAACATTGGTAGGTAGAAAATGAACAAGTACAATTCCAATTATGTTTATGGGTCTAATATTGTAATAATGTTTTTTGGTTAATAAAAATAAATTTACCCAGAACATAAATATACAGGAGAATGGGCAAAGACAGCTAGCTATATCATCAGAAGTAATATTTTGTCTTCCCTTCATTGGTACTTACTTTTTGGCATCAAAAGACATTCACTAGGTGCTATTTCCTGTGAATAATCTCCATGAGTAAAGCAAGTATTCTCATTTTTGTTTTCCATTTATAAGGCTACAGTAGAATTGAGGGTTCCTTTCTTCAGTCACAGGCCATTTCCAATAGGGGAAACCAATGTTACAGGCCACTCACACCCAACAAGGGGTATTTGTTTGTATTTAATAGAAACCACTATTGTGGGCCTTGGGGAGCTGTTTCAATGAAATGCTGTTCACGACTCTCTCCCTTTCCTCAAGACCAAGAGTTAGTTATCATTAGGTATCCCACCAACAACACAGACAGGAAATAGGACCCTCGCTATCTCAGACATGTTCTGAACCAGGGTTCAGATTTTCCCCCTCACATGGTTGATGGCTTTATGGAGAAGCTTTGGAGACTACCCTTTCTTGGCTGGATTCTCAGAATAGTGTGGTTTCTGCTTGTGTGCAGGCCCAGTGGGGAACAAGGGTCACAAGGACTTGCAAGCCACCTCTGGGTCAGGCTGAATTGTATGGAGTATTTACTGAGAGTGGTGGGAAGGATCTTAACAAGGAGTTGAGTGCCCAGTCGTGGTCTGGGGGTGAAATAGGGTCTGGGGGAGGTGGAGAAGTGGTCTAGGGGGTGAAGCAGTACTACAAATAGGAAACGGTGTCAGAAGCTGGTAGACTGAGAATAGGTGGGGTAGCTGAGTAGGAGGTGGGTGGGGGTTTGTGGTTCAGGATAGAGGCAATGAACAAGGAGAGGTTCTTCTGGAAACCTGCAGAAGCACTTTAAAGAAGAGTGTACCTTACTTGTTCAAACCAAAGACTAATTGCAACAAAAAATTTTTTTCTTTTTTTAAAAATTAATATTTTAAATTGATAAATTATTATAATTGTATACATTTGTGGGGTACGATGTAATGTTATATGTCTACAGTGCAGAATGATTAAATCAAACTCATTAAGATATCCATCATCTCCTTTACCTATCATTTTTATAGTGAGACATTTGAAATATACTCTTACTTTGAAATACATAATACGTTATTATTGACTATTGTCCCCTCTGTGGTGCAACGGATCTCAAAACTTATTCTTCCTGACTATCTGAAACCTTGTACCCTTTGACCAACAACTCCTCATTTCTTTCCTTCCCCCAGCCCAGCCTCGAGTAGCTATTATCCTACACTCTACTTCTATGAGTTCAACTTTTTAAGATTCTGCTTATAAGTGAGATCATGTGGTATTTGTCTTTCTGTGCCTAGCTTATTTTATTTAGCATGATGTCCTCAAGGTTCAACCATGTTGTCACAAATGGTAGAATTTCCCTCCCTCTTTAAGGCTGAATAGTATTCCATTGTATATAAATGCCACACTTCTTTATCCATGCATCTATTGATATATATTTGATTTCATATCATATTGTGAATAATGCTGCCATGATCACGGGAGTGCAGATATCGCTTCGACATATTGATTTCAGTTTCTTTGGATATATACCCAGAAGTGGGATTGCTGAATCATAAGGTAGTTCTATTTTTAGTTTTTTGAGGAGACTCCATACCATTTTCCATAATGGCTGTACTAATTTATATTCCCACCAACGATGTACGAGAGTTCCATTTTCTCTGCATTCTTGTCAACATTTGTTACCTTCAAACTTTTTGATAAATACCATTCTAACAGGTTTGAGGTGATATGTTATTGTGGTTTTAATTAGCATTTCCCTAATCATTAGTGATGCTGAGCATTTTTTTCATGTCTGTTGGCTATTTGTGTGTTTTCTTTGGAGAAATGACTGTTTAGGTCCTTTGCCCATTTTAAAATCAGGTTATTTGTTTTCTTGTTATTGTGTTGTTTGAGTTCCTTATATTTTGAATATTAACCCCTTATCAGATGTATGGTTTGCAAATATTCTCTCCAGTTCTGTGGGTTGCCTCTTCACTCTGTATGTTGTTTCCTTTGCTGTGCATAAACTTCATAGTTTGATGCAGTCCTATTTATCCATTTTTGCTTTTGTTACTTGTGCTTTTGGGTCATATTCAAGAAATCATTATGCAGACCAATATTATAGAGCTTTCCCCTATTTTCTCCTAGTAGTTTTACAGTTTCAGGTTTTCCATTCAAGTGTTTATCCCATTTTGAGTTGATTTTTACAGATAGTGTGAGATAAAGGTCTAATTCATTCTTTTGCATGTGAATATCCAGTTTTCCCAATGCCATTTGTTAAAGACACTGTCCTTTCCCCATTGTGTGTTCTTGGCAGCTTTGCTGAAAATCAGTAGGCTATAAATGTGTGGATTTATTTCTGGGCTCCCTGTTTTGTTCCATTTGTCTAAGTGTCTGTTTTTATGCCAGTACCAAGCTTTTAAAAATACTATAGCTTTGTAATGTATTTTGAAGTCAGGTAGTGTGATGCCTCCAGGTTTGATCTTTTTACTCAAGATTGCTTTGGCTATTTGGGATTTTTTTGTGGCTTCCATATGAATTTCAGTGTTTTTTTTTTATTTCTGTGAAAAATGTCATTGGAATTTTGAGAGGGATTCATTTGAAACTGTAAATTGCTTTGGTTAGTATGGATATCTTAACGCTATTAATTCTACTAATCCATGAATACAAGATACTTTTATTTTTCCATTTCTGTCTCCTTCAATTTCTTTCATCAATGCTTTATAGTTTTCAGTGTACAGATCTGTCACCTCCTTGGTAAAATTTATCCCTAGGTATTTTATTTTTATTTTAGTTGTAGCTATTCTAAGTGGGATTGTTTTCTTGATTTCTTTTTCAGATAGTATGCTGTTTGTGTCTAGAAATGCTACTGATTTTTGATTGTTGATTTTTATATCCTGCAACTTCACTGAATTGTTTTAAGTTCTAATAGTTGTTTTTTAGTGGATTATTTAGTGTTTTCTATATATAAGGTCATTTTATCCACAACCAGGGACAAATTAACTTCTTCCTTTCAATTTGGATGCTTTTAATTTCTTTCTTCTGCTTAATTGCTCTGACTAGGACTTCAAGTACCATGTTAAATAGAAGTGGCAAAAGTGGGCATCCTTGTCTTGTCCCTGACCTTAAAGCAAAAGCTTTCAGCTTTTCACTGTTGAGTATGACGTTAGCTATGGAGTTGTCATATGTGGCCTCTATTATGTTGAGGTACTTTCCCCCATACCTAATATAGTAACAGTTTTTATCAGGAAAGTGTGTTGAATTCTATCAAATGCTATTTCTGTCTCTCTTGAGATGGTCATCTGATTTTTATCCTTCATTTTGTTAATGTAGCATGTCACATTTATTGATTTCTGTATGTTGAACCATCCTTGTATCCCAGGGATAAATCCCACTTGATCATGATTCTTGAATGATTCTTTTAATATGTTATTCATTTGGTTTGCTAATATTTTGTTGAGAATTTTTACATCTGTGTTCATCAGGGATATTGGCCTGTCATTTTCTCTTCTTGTAATGCCCTTGTCTGGCTTTGGTATCAGGGTAATGCTGACCTTGTAAAACGAGTTTGGACATATTCCCTCCACTTTGAGTTTTTTTTTTTTCTTTTTGGGAATAATTTGAGAAGAATTGGTATTAGTTCTTTAAATGTTTGGTCGAATTCAGCTGTGAAGACATCAAGTCCTTGGCTCTTCTTTGATGGGAGACTTTTTATTACTGATTCGCTCTCCTTGTTATTGGTATGTTCAGATTTTCTATTTCTTCACGATTCCATCTTGGTTTGTTATGTCTAGGACTTTATCTACTTAGATTATATGATTTGTTGTCATATAATTGTTTGTAGTAGTTTCTTACGGAAGAGAATGTTAGGAAACGCCTCCTGCCTGGGCTCAACAGTAAACAGTCCATTAAGTGGATAATGGGAGACACTGTTTCTGAGTTTGTTGTTGCCATCAGATACCCGGAGAAGGGTAGATACAAGAGGGCCTACGTGATGGCAAAACCAAGCTCTCGGTAGATACCGAAAGAAATTAGCCTAAGTGATTCTGTTTTTCAGACTCTGTGAGTGAGATGTGAAAAACTCAGAACAGGGATTTAATTCTTTTAATTAGGTTTGAGGTTTCTCTAGACAAAAAACTCACCAGACTGGAGTCTCTGCATAATACATGATTGAGTGGTTTCAATGTTCAGTGAGGCAGGCAGCTGTCTCTGTCTGGGTCTTTCTAACGTCTCTCCACAAACTGCCACCTGCAGCAGAACTTCCCTTGGCTCAGAAAAATTAAATGCATATTCCTTTAGGAGAAAAGAGCAGGCTTTTCAACATTAATGCTTCTCTCTCTTTAATGCCTCATAATCTCTGCATTTCATTTCTTGTTCAAAGTACCTTAGCTCTGGAGTATTTTTGAATTTTTATGCAAGCAATTTATCCTAGAGTGTTAGACGTGTAAGGAGCACCGCAAATCATCTTGTGTGAAGACATTATTTTACAGTTAGAAAACTGGGGCCCTGGTATTTACCTGGAGTGGCAGATAGTGGAGCTGCATTTAGAACCCAAGTATCCTGACTTCATTACACCGTATGTAAGACATGGGAATAGGGAACTTATATCAAAGGTACATTTTAAAGAAATTTATAGTATACATGGGGATGCCATCAGAGTGTGAAGGAAGTGATTATTTTACTGTTTACTGTTTGGTTTACTGATCTAGATGTGGTAATTAATTTTCATAGCTAGTTAAAAGGCAGCAGCTACAATGTGAACAAAAGCTGAAAAGTAGCCCTTCACTGTTTGCCCCTAAAATAGGGTGTTCACTGACTAGTGAAAATGAGTTATAATAAAAAAGATTTATTTCTAGGTCAAATATCAAGAAATCAGTTTAACAGTTTAGTTAACCAAATTCCATTTTTTTTTTTTTTTTTTTTTTGAGACAGAGTCTCCCTCTGTAGCCCGGGTTAGAATGCCGTGGCATCAGCCTAGCTCACAGCAACCTCAAACTCCTGGGCTCAAGCGATCCTTCTGCCTCAGCCTCCCAAGTAGCTGGGACTACAGGCATGCTCCAGCATGCCCACCTAATTTTTTCACTATATATTTTTAGTTGTCCAGCTAATTTCTTTCTATTTTTAGTAGAGACGGGGTCTCACTCTTGCTCAGGCTGGTCTCGAACTCCTGAGCTCAAATGATCCGCCTGCCTCAGCCTCCCAGAGTGCCAGGATTACAGGCATGAGCCACCACGCCCGGCCCAAATTCCTATATTTTCTAACAGAAACCATCGTTTCCTCATTCCTGTACTATTTCTTTCCCAAATCTCTCAGATTTGAGAAGAAATCATCTTGAAACCAATTGGACCAAACTGGTGACTCTACCTCTGTGATGGCAAACACAGATGTTCATTCGCGTTTCTCGTTGCTTATTTTATCTTTGCCTGCATGCAGTAGCCTGTGTATCAGGAGGAGTGGGGAACTGAGCAGAATCGTCCTGAGTGGTTACTGCTGGGAGTGGGGCAGGAGGGAGTGTCAGGTGGATGTGTGCAGCTGGAAAATACTTTGGGACTATTAACCAATGACCTTTTCTCTTCTGGAAGAGAACAGATTTCTTTTAACCAATTAACCAGTGATCTTTTTCTCTTTTAGAAATGTCCCCTTTGCTTCCCCTATTCACACAGCAAGGCAGCAGCTCATGCTCATACCCTTAGAGGGAGGGTAGGGCAGTGGAGAGAGAAAACACCTGCAATTCTTCATGGATTTGGTTCCAAAAGCCTTAGCCCAACCACCAGTAGCTTTCTGAGAGAGGGAGTATGGGAGGTAAATTTGAGCGTCTTTTTAACAATTAACGTTTTTCATTTGTACTTATGTATAGTTTTATGTGAATATATATCTGTGCTCATATCAGTGCTTTGAGGCTTTACATGACTTTAAAAGGTCTTTATTCTGCCTTCACACTTGATTGATAGTTTAGCCATATAAAGCACTTTTGGGGAGAGGGGGTGCTAACTGCTTATATAGAATTTAAAGCAACCCTCTTATTTTCAGTCTCCTCTGCAGTATCTGGGGCCTCCAATTCCTAATCTTTTTTCAGAAATTTAAATCATTCGGCTTCTCACCATATCCATCTTCTCACTTTCCTCCTTGTTGCTGAGTCGTTTACCATTTCTCCATCAGTTTTCCGTCTTCGTGTGGGTGGTGCTTTGGAGGCCCATCAGGATGGAGTATGTATGTTTCTTGTTCTTTTTTTTTTTTGAGACAGAGTCTCACTCTGTTGCCTGGGCCAAAGCGCCGTGGAGTCAGCATAGCTCATAGCAACCTCAGACTCCTGGGCTTAAGTGATCCTCCTGCCTCGGCCTCCCGAGTAGCTGGGACTACAGGCATGCGCCACCATGCCCGGCTAATTTTTCTGTATATTTTTAGTTGTCCACCCAATTTCTTTCTATTTTTAGTGGAGACGGGGTCTTGCTCTTTGCTCAGGCTGGTCTCGAATTCCTGAGCTCAAACGATCCGCCCGCCTCGGCCTCCCAGAGTGCTAGGATTACAGGCTTAAGCCACCGCGCCCGGCCTGTTTCTTGTTCTAATTATTATTTTTTTGAGACAGAGTCTCACTCTGTTGCTCAGGCTAGAGTGCAGTGGCATCATCATAGCTTGCTGCAACCTCCAACTCCTGGGCTCAAGTGATCCTCCTGACTCAGTCTCCTGGGTAACTGAGACCACAGGTGCATCAATATGCCTGGCTAATTTTTTTCTATTTTTAGTAGAGACTCGCTGTTGCTTAGGCTGGTCTTGCTGTTGCTCCTGAACTCAAGCAATCCTCCTGCCTCAGCCTCCCAGGGTGCTAGGATTACAGGTGTGAGCCACCGCGCCTGACCTCTTGTTCTAAATGTTTTTGGGTCTTCAATTAAATCCCGCATGAAGCCGTGTTAGGCTGTACACTTGAGGCCACTTTGCCAGAGCAGAGAACAACAGAAGGGACACCAGCAGGCATCTGGGCCAGTATTCCCCAAAGAGGATTGGATTATTCCTGGACTTTCCTGGTATAGGAAACAATATACAGTGGCATGGGTCGTGCATAGCCAAGTAGGTTTTTGTTTTAATTAGGCACTTATTTTAGTGTGTATTAGACACAATGGGCTGGTTATAATTTTTCTATCAGGATTCCATTTAAGTGCATGTAAAAGAAAATCCAAAGAGCAGTGGCCTAAACACATAGGAGTGGGTGTGTGTGTTTTTTTTATGTACCAGGGAATTCTAACCAAGGCAATTTCCCATGGAGCTGATAAAGGATAAGCTCCAGGACCCCCCGCTCCCCCCACCTGCATGGGCTCCTTCCAAGACCCCGGAAGGGCCTAACAGTATTGTGTTCACAATTTTGCATTCTTTTTTTAGATGTCTCTCGAACCGTATAAACTTCAGAGCTCACAATACCTGGATTCACCCCTGTAGTCCAAGGCTGGTGCAGCAGCTCTGTGATGCTATCAGTGTCCTAGAAATCAAATATTGTTACAGCTTTCTGGGCTCAAGCCAAGGAAAAAGGGAGGTTTGAAGGGCTGTCGGGGTAGTCACTTCGCAGTGTCTGCCTCATGTATGTTTATACAGCATCATTGATTAGAATTAGGCTCTGTAAAAAAGAGTGAGTAGGTTTAAGGGAAAACATTAACCAAATAATAGCATTGAGAGTATGTAATATGGAAAAAGTCATGAAGGTGGTATATGAATTACTAAAATTTGGAAAACATTAAATTATTTTACAAAGGCAAGAGAAGGCTAGAGAAATGATGCATGTGGTAGTATAGCATGGTAATTAAGAACAATGACTCTAGAATCGGCTGCCTAGATTTGAATCTCAACTCCACCTTTTTCTAATTGGGTAGTATTTTATGTTATATAATTTTCTAAGCCTCAGTTTCCTTATCTGTAAAATGGGGATGAAAATAACAATACCTATATCAGAGGATTAAATAATTAAAGGGGTGATATCTGGCATATGGTAAGTGCTCCATAAATATTAACTGTTACAATTATTATTAGCAATGGTCAATTTTTTGGAAATACAATGGCAAAAAGAGAAAACGAGGTTAAAGAAATAAAGTATGGCCAGTGGGTTGTCAATGTTGGGAATGGATCTCATAGGTCAGCCTTTCTCAACCCTAGTACTACTGACATTTTGATCTGGCTAATTCTTTGTTGTGGGGCTGTCCTGTGCACTGTGAGATGTTTAACAGCACCCCTGGCCTCTACCCTCTAGGTACCGGTAGCACCTCACATGTTTGTGACAGCCAAGAATGTCCCAGACGTTGCCAAATGTCCCCTGGAGGGCAAAATTGCTCCTTGTTGAGAACTACTGTCATAGGATACTATAGCTGTAGTTGATTACTAATCAGTTGTGACATAACCAGCCCTCTTTGCTGTTCTCTTTAGACACCTCTGGGCAGCATGGTGTAGCTGAAGGAACATGGGCTTTGGAGCAAATCCAACCTGAGCTTGGATCCCAGTTCTGTCACTTATTTTCTGTGTGATCTTGGGTAAGTTATTTAATGTCTGGTTTTTCTTCTGTAAACAGGAGACGCAGTGCCTATTTACTTCCCTGAGCTACATGAGAACCACCTCCAGGGTGGCGCCAGGCAGAGTCAGGACTCACCAGATGTTTGTCCCCATTCTTCCTCCCTCTCTTCTTCCCCCACCCCAAGGTAGGCTGTGAAAACAGGAGCACAAAGGGCCTGAAACGGGGAGCCTTTCTGGTCCAGATTCTCAGCCCTTACCCAGTACAGCGTTTTGTGAGCTCCTTAAACCTTGAGAAGGGGAACTTCTCCAGTTAGGCCGTAGTAGTATATGAGAGCGAGCTTTGCAACTGGAGACCTCTGACAATACGAATGTGTATATTTATATGTATTTATAACAGACATGTCATAAAACATGGAGATTGCCCCCAGAGAGACAAGGGCAAAAGGTGACCATCAAACCTTGTGCTGTACGTGTGCCTTTGGACCGTATTTCTAATAATATCCTGAAAAGTGATTCCTTTTGGGGAAGCTGAGGCAACAATTAACATATCTACCCTTAGACCATGCTACAGATCTGTGGAGTGTTTGGCTGACAGTCATGCTTCTTTATAGAGCTGACCCTGCAAATGTCTTAAACTCTTGTCAGCCCTGACCACTATTGCTAAGCTATAGCAAGTGGACAACTCCAAACCTGGTTGCCATCCACCAGCCTGGACACAGGGCTTTTGCTGTACAACGTACGTGGGAGGACTTGTGCAGTGGATGAGTGACAGAAAGACAGCTCGTTAGATACCATACAGGGAGGTGTCGGGCTGTCACTGTGAGAAGTGTGGGAAAAGGAACATCACGACACTGCCTCAGACAAAATAGCACTGATGGGCTTGCTGAGAAGCCGCACGAATAGAAAGATCCATATTGCCTATAGAAACCAGAGACAGAATCAGCAGACATCAGATGGGGAGACAGTGGAATGAGTGCACAACAAGGAGTCCGTTTGCCTTCCCGATGTCTTTTTTTTTTCTTTGCCACTTAATACCAGTCTGCAAATCACTTTAGCTCGTCCCAGCTCGGTTTCTACCTCTATAAAACAATAAAGCTTACTCTGCCTACGTCTCAGGGTACTGTCAAAATTCGATGAGGCAGCATGTGTCAATGAAAAATTGAAACCCTGAGTGTGGCAGGTGTTAGCTTTCTGAGTGAGGCCTGCTGTAGCAAGAAAAAGTTGCAAAGCAGCACCCATTGCAAGGGAAGGGTAGCAGTGATAGAGACTAATGTATTCAAATCTGGAGATTCACATGCATTATTGATGATCTTGACAGCTCTGGGAACTGGCGTTGTTAGTCCCATTTCAGCAACAAAGTTAAGTTCAAGAAAGGAACTAAACTCAGACCTGCCTATTTCCAGAGCTTATCTCCCATGGCTCTCTCAAATTCTTTGCACATTCATAGCCAGTAAGTATGGGGGGTCTCACATGTGACTCTTATTTTTAAGCTTTCCATTCTTCAAAACTTAGTCCTCAGTCCTATAATTCCCCTTCTTAGAGGGGTAGGAAGGCTTTGATCTATTAATAGTAAATCTGTTGTAAAACCTTCAGACGGGAGACCGGCTTTCCCACTGGCCTACATACTGAGTTCTGACCATCTGGGATTTGGGCATCTTTCTCCTGGCCTGAGGGCAGCATGGAAGACCACCTGTGTGCAGACTTTCTTCACACCCAGGGAAAAACCATAGCAGCTGCAACAAGGCTAAGTTTGTAGTGTGTGCGCGTGGGGAGGATGAGGTTTTTGATACTGGAATTTGATTTCTATTGTTGCTGTATCGTGGCTGAAAACAACACAAATGTATTGTTTTACAGTCTTTAGGTCAGAAGTCTGACATGGTCTCACTGGACTAGCATCCAGGTGTGGGTGGGGCTATTGCATTCCTTTCTGGAGTTGCTAGGGACAGGCTGTTTCCTTGCCTTTCTGGCTTTGGGAGACTGTCCACACTCCTTGGCTTCTGGGCCCCCCGCTCCATCTTTAAAGCGAGAAACTCTCTGAACATTTTCCCATCATATTTCTCTCTGACTTACTAGAGCTGGAAAGAGTCTTCACTTTTACAGGTTCATGTGATTAGACTGGGCTCCCTGGACAATCCAGGCTAGTCTCCCTGTCTCAAGGTCCTTAACCTCAATCACACTGGCAAAGTCCCCGTTGTCATGTAAGGTAACATATTCACAAATTCTGGGAATTTGGATGTGAACATCTTTGCGGGGTATTTTTCTGCCTACCACAATCCCTAGTCATGTTAATGGAAAGTACCATGTGGTTTGATCTCGATTCTGGTCTCATTGCTGTTGTCCTTCATTCATTTGAATACAGGTGGTCCCCAGGTTATGGATGAGATATGTTCCTGAGAACGTCTTTAGGTCGGATTTGTGCATAACTTGGATCCCTGATGAACAGTGCATGTGTGGTAATAATAATAACAATACCATGATGGCTCATGTGGTAATAATACAGTATAATAACAAGTTAAAGAAACTATTGCACTCTCTCTTTTAATTCAAACAAACAGAACATAAAAATAAACTCACACAAAAAGTTTAGGTAGGAGATGGGAGAAATTTCAAAAAAGAGTATTAAAGGTTAACACTCATCTAATGTTGCATCAATGTCTTGCCTACTGGAGGGGGCACTTTTGAGGCAAGAAGGCAGCTGACATTAATGGGAAGGTGATGATGGAGATGGTGCTGGAGAGGATGGAGTGAGTGCTGGAGAATCAGGGTTTGGTTGTGTGGCTGCAGGAGGGAGCTGACCACGGAAGTTGCTTCTTGAAAAAAGTATCTAGGGTTGTTTGCACAGGCTTTTTCTGTTTTTCATCATGGCCTCGTAGCCGGCCTCGTAGCAGCTCGTGTTTTCACTTACTGTGTAGTAGACCTTTGTAAACAGCTCAATGTTAGAATCTTGCTCCTCAAGCTTAGCAAATCCTGCTTTGATGAGACAAAAGGCTTCAGCAAATTCCTTTGTCGTAAACTTTCTTGGCTCTGGATCTTCTATTCTTCATGTTCTTGTGTTTCTCTCAGCTGCTTCCCTATGAGACTAGCCGCTACTGTACAGATGCTACGCCAACCAACCACGCACACCACACAGGTTTGTTTACATGTGTGGGAGAAACTAGTTCCTGAATTATTTAATTACAAATGGGCTCCCATAAGTGTAATTTGTAAGTACAAAATACCATAAGTTGGGATGTTCATAACCCAGGCACCACCTGTATTTCTGTCAGATCGGTTAATGCTATTTAACACTGGCCTTACGGTGCTTGGTATGTACAATTCACAGAGCATTTTGGCCTCATGTAGTTCTGAGTCAAAAACAGTGAGAAAGGGATGAAAAGTAGCTTTATTTTTTCAATTTACTTTTTAAATCAACATTTATGAGTAAACAAAGTAGAAGAAACCACAGTTGACTCCCTGGGATTTGTCCTGAGGCCAAACCTGTTAATCATTTGAAAAGAGCCAAATCTGGGAATTACCTGCCATGGCAAAATCTTACAAAAGGTGAGGTGGTTGGTATGTAATAAAGTGTTTTCGCAAGAATTCCCTTGTTCTGCCAGAATATGGTCCAGCGATGATTAAGAGCCTCAGGTAACATAGATTCTTTCTACAGAATGAAAAATAAGCATAGATCTGTACTTACCCACTCTTCAATTTAACTGGATAGCAGCAGGTACCTGATGATCAGACATTTGTTCAGGAAAGACGGAGGTGACAATTTTAAGTAAAGATGCAACTACAGCAAATTTAAGCCTTCTTTTTAAGATAAGAAGGCAGCTAGGAGGTACTGCTTCTGGGATGGCAGTATGAAGAGTTCCATGAACCCTACCTCAGTGAAACGAGCATAGCTGATTATATAATTTGAAGAACAGAGAAAAAATGAAAAGCATGCAAAGAGCCTCAGGGAAATATGGGATACCATATGGTTAACAATACTGTATTGAATACTTGAAATTTCTTAAGAAAGTAGATACTAAGTGTTCTCTCTCACAAATAGTAACTGTGAGGTGATTAATATGTTAATTAGCTTGATTTTGGTGATCATGTCACATCACATACCTATACCTATATCAAATCATCACATTGTACACCTTAAATGTATACAAATTTTTTCAATTATAACTCAAAGCTGGAAAAAAGAAAAACTTGAAACCATTGAGAGAAAAGTGATATATACAAGGGGACATCAGTAAGATTAACAGCTGACTTCTCATCAGAAACAATGGAGGCCAGAGTAAGGAAGCTCCCCTAATTCAGTAGTGCTAAATCAGGTAAATCATAGGCTTAGCAATCTGTGGTCCCAGAAGGGAAGTTCCACAAATGGCCAATTAGGTGTCAGTGCTTCCTAATCCTGTGTGCATTGCAGACATCACCAATTAATCACAGTCTTCCTTTCCTTTGAACCAAGTCTCAGAATATTCATAAACAACCATCCAGGAAGCCACTGCCAGTCAATCAGAGTATACATAAGAGATGAAATACAAAACTGACCGTCCCAACCTCATTTCGCAGGTGAGGAAGTCAAGAGCTAGAAGTCACGTAAGGTTAGAGGCAGACACAGAAGTGTTGCTCGAGTCTCCTGACAACTGGTTCACGGCACCACTCTGCATTGGTTCAGATCCAGCTGGCATCACGGGTCCTTTTAAATTTCTACCTCAGGAACTTTCTGAATTTTAATCACCACTGAATCTTGCTTGTCCTATTGCATATGAAGACAGAGCTGTAGGACTGGAGCATTCATGCTTGAAAAGGAATGATTAATTAGCACTGAGAGAGGTGGTTATATATTTTTTTAAAAAAAATCTCTCAAATTTCAGGTTTCCCCAGAGGTTGAAGCTATGTTTCTGGATGCACATTTCTCAGTCTTCCTGTAGCATGTGGACTTGGCCGAGGTGAGGAAGTGGCTGCCTGCCATTCTCCCCGCTGGCACAGGGCATCCTGCTGGCAAGACTAAGCACTACTGGTACCCTATAGGAAGTTCTAAACTTCCATGGATAGAGTCTCTCATCTGTTTCAAGTTTGGAAGATGGAACTAGCCAGAGCAACAGACGCCTCAGGTTAGCAAGCTACAGCAAATGTATCTTTGGCTCACGCTCATTACAGCTGACAACTAGAAGTTGACAACTGAGTGTACCTCATGCCTTAGGGTTTTCATTTACCTATTTAGTTAGGATTTCCCCCCCGTTTCCTCTCTTAGTTTGAAGAATCAGCTCTGAGAGCTCCACTGGCTTGGGAAATCAGTTATGTAACAAAGAGTCCCCTGCCCAAATCTATTTGGAGGTGTCAGTGGTTGAGTTCGTGTGAATCACAATTTCCAAGGAGAAGTCAGCAGAGCCTCTTCCTACTGTTCCCACTCACCCTCCTTTCATGTGGTTCTCTGTCCCTTGCAAGCCCATCCCTGCATCCTAGAAGGTTCCCTCCTGTCACAGTTCTACCAGCTGGGTGGGGTTGGTGTTGCCATTCCAGAAGGCTCAGGGTGCAGCTGTTTTCTGTGGCTTATTACTGACACTAATGCCAGGTGCTGTCACCACTGCCTTCTACTCTGCAGTCTCCTACCCATCTTACGGATTTTGCTGACAGACCAGCTTACAGGGAGAACTGCCAGATAAAGTCTGTTTCCCTGGAAAGGATTCCCTGGAAGTGCTTTGTCAATAGTTAAGTACGATATTTCATTTATTTACTTTAATCCACTCAGATTGTTTTTACAAACACATTTGTGTGAAATTATACAGAATGTAAAAATATGTCTCATCTGTTTGGCTTCTTTGGGGTGCCATTCCTGCTTCTTTTCAGACCACAGCCCCTCAGGCTGGGAACGACTGGCGGCGTTGAGCTTAGGAAAGTAGGCAGGCACCCCGGGCTTCAGGTGGAGCTCGAGCCTCCTCGCATTGAAACCTGGTTGCCTCTTCCAGAGCCCTGCCATATGAGAGGCTGCACTGGGGCTGTATTATTTGGTCGGCTCCCGTGAGTGGTATAGCCATCTGACATTTACCTTTTGTACAACTTTGCTATAGTACAACTGCAACATCATTATTTCAATCAGTGCATCACCTTGGGCTGCCTTTACCTTTTATTTTACTTATACATGAAAATATACATTATTTATTACAAGTCAGAGGTCATTCTTTGCTGCATTGTGTTTAAGACAGTTATGGAAATGCAACAGGAGCAAGTGTTTGCTTTGTAAGAAATCTCTAAGAGTGTTTTCATAGTTAAAATAATTCCTGGGCCAATAGAGTCTCTTTGAAATGATAGGAGAGGTTCAACATTTAAGGAGACCTTTGCAAATGCTGAGGAATATTAACTTTGCCCAGATGCTCCCTGCAGCTCAGTTTCAGCATTTCCATGATCTGTCTCTGAGTCAGCCTAGATGCTACACTCAGAAGCTCTTTAGGGTCAATAGGAACAAACCAACAAAAACCTTTCTGATTGTGTAAAATAATCAGTGATTGAGGGAGAAAACTTTGTAGGAAAGATGGAGGAGGGTGTTTGTATCATATGCCCCACCACAAACAACTTTAAAAAAATCCCCTTGAGGCATATTTGCTCTCTTCCAAAGCCCTTTCCCCGTTGCTTTGCCCCCATGGGTTTCTTTTCGCTTTCCTTTTCGATGCAGCATTGGGCCTCCTCTCCCCCACAGCTCATTCCAGTGCCCAGTAAATCAAAAGGTTTCCCAGTAAACAGGGCCCATGCTTCCTCATGAGCGATTTAGCCACCATTTTGGGCTATTTAAACTTGCCGTTTGAAGTCTTGTTTTCATCCTAGGTGATCCAAATATTTTCTCCAAACATATATTATGCTTTCCCCAAGAGATATTTTGGTGAACAAAAAACTCTACATTTTGTGACATTAATAAATAAAGACTGCAGAAGACAGATGCTAACAAGACTTGAGATTAATAATAAGATGGATTCTCAGGCTCAGTGCTATTGACATTTTGGGCTGGGTAATATTTTGTTGTGGGGTCTGTTCTGTGCATTGCAGGCATCTACCCACTGAAATGCCAGTAGCACCCTCAACTCTCAGTTGTGACAACCAAAAATGTCTCCAGATATTGCCAAAATATCCCCAGGAGGACAAAATTGCCCTGATTGAAAACCAGTGATAACATGGGATTCTAATAATTCAGACAGGAGACATTTTTGAACTGCTGGGGATTGGTGATGGTGTATCTGACTTATTTGAAAAAAAATCTTCAAGGTAGATTACTATGGTAACTATATATTGGCATAATACATTTTTTAAACTGTATTTATTCCCAGATAACTGATTAGGGATCTTCAAAACCTAGTGCTGAATTTACTGACTTGATGCCATGCCATCTTATTCCTTGTGCCATGGTGGTGGGAGGGATCAGCTACGTGGATGAGAATCAGAATAATTTTGACATTCAGGCTTGTACAATATTTGTGAAAGTTATGCTCTTGAGCTGGGGTTTGCATGCATATTGTTGGACTCTCAAAATCTCCTAATATTCTTCATTTATGCATGCATTCAATCATCGACCGATTCTTGGATACTTATGAGGCATGCAAGGTAAAATCCAAACAAAACAGGCTACGAGAAAGTTGGGCAAGTCGGTCTGGTGGCTACAGCCATCCAGCATCTGCTCTGATGGAGTTCACGGTTATTGTGGGGGTGGGTGAGGATACTGTTTTGCGAGGTTGTTCACATGCCCATCCTAAGGAGAGCGGTGTCCACAGTGCTCATCCTGGGAGGCTCTTGGTTCCCGCTTCTCCGCTATCCTACAAGTGGCATTATAGTGTGCGTGGAATTGGAACATGTGAGCCCTGCCGTGCTCCTCAGGGCAGCCCCAGAAGCAATTTTATTTGCAGGATAAGAGGCTCTGGGTTTTAAGTGATCCTTTAAGTGATCAGGTGTCCCAATCTTTTCCTTGTTCTGGAACATGTAGGTGATATATGTTTGGCACAATGGGGTACCAGGGCCACAAGGGGAACCAAGGCACTCATGGCCAGAGGTAGATAGGGTGACCAACTGGTCCTGGTTTTCCTGGGACATTTCTTTTTTTCTTTTCTTTTCTTTCTTTCTTTTTTTTTTTTAGAGACAGGGTCTCTCTCTGTTGCCCAGGCTGGAGTGCAGTGGCACTGTCATTACTCACTAAAGCCTCAAACTCCTGGGCTCAAGTGATCCTTCTACCTCAGCCTCCCAATTAGCTAGGACCACAGGTGCACGGCACCATGCCTGGCTAATTTTTGCACTTTTTCTTGAGATGATATTTTGCTGTGCTGCTTAGGCTGGTCTCGAATTCCTGGCCTCAAGTGATCCTCCTGCCTTGGCCTCCCAAAGTGTTGGGATTATAAGCGTGAGCTGCTGTGCTTGGCTGCCCGGGACATTTCTGATTTTGAAATTGAAGGTCTGAACAGTTGTTCACTCTAGCCAGAGCTGGCTGGCCCCAGGCTCTGCCCAGATCTTGAGGGCCGAGAGGCTCAATACAGTGGCATCCACGTGCTCCATTTGTGGCACATCAATGTATTGTGGCACACACATTGGCACCCTCATAGTTAGGGGCTCCCTAGAATCAGCAGGAGAAGAAATTAGTAAAACAAAAAGCAGGGATGAAAATAGTCTTTATTCTGTGTTCGCCCATGGGATACCTGGCCTCTGGGTTGCCTGCGTCTTTCCACCTGGTCCCCCAGGGTGGCGCACAAGCTCTCTGCAGGGGTTTGCACTGTGATGTCCATCACCCTGATATCGTGGTGAGACTGCAAGTATTCTGCCACTGCCATCCCTTCTGATGATGTGGGCTGACCAGGCCAAGCATTTTGGGCTGTGTTGCCGACACCTGATCTCCTTATCGTTAGCTTGGCCACTGGAGTTGGGCCACTGATATTGTTACCCCTTCTTTGTCTTTTCAGCCTAACTCATCAATGCCTTAAGATGAGGGAGGGAATATTCCTCACCCCAACTCTTGATTTTAACATTTCCCAAACTGAGAGCCTTGCTTTACCTCTCGGTATGCCAGTGTAGTCCTTAGACCTGTTACTCTTGTTTGACTTCTTCCAGTTTCCTAAAATGCCTCTTCTTATTGAATCTGCCACAAGTGCCTGGGGACCTACATTGGAAGTATGAATGATGCCACACAGGGAAATCATTTTACAGTGTTCCCTCTTCCTGACAGTCAACCACAAGACATGAACTGAGTTTGAACTTTCTGATTCTCTCCCCCACTTGGAGTGGGAGCTCCCGGGACGTAATGATGAAAGCTAAGTTGTCTTTGCAAAATTGGAACATCTGGTTGTTTGAACACTCTGCATCTTCTGCATTCAGTTAGAAGCTCTCTTTGATCCATCTTCTCTTTTCCTGTGGGATGGAGATGTTTCTGCAGCAACTGTTGCCACTGTCATTGCCATATACCATCAAAATAGACCAGAAAACCTGCTGATATGGCTGTGTTGGTGAAAACAGACACTGTCATCAGCTTGTTGGAACACCTGCAGGGAGAAGCATCTCCATTAAGATGTTAATGTTCAAGTCGAGTTTAGAAGCTAGAAACTCTGCAATCCAGGGGTTAAAATTAAGCAGCTGGTGAGTGATTCCAGGCATTGTGGCAGAGTCCCAAGAAACCTATTCAGAAAGCACTGGAGAAGCAGAAGCCCAGACCTGAGTTTGCCTGAGGCTGATGAATGAGTGTCTTGACCTTGATGAAGATGAACTATGACACATAGCTACAGGAATATGGCTTGAACAATCTTAAATTATTTAAAGAGAAGGGGCTACTTTTTTTTTTTTTTTTTGAGGTAGGGTCTTTCTTGCTCTGTTGCCCAGGCTGGAGTGCAGTGGCATCATCACAGTTCACTGCAACCTCCAACTCCTGGGCTCAAGTGATCCTCCTGCCTCAGCCTCCTGAGTGGCTGCGACAATAAGCATGCACTACCACACCCAGCTAATCTTTCTATTTTTTGTAGAGATGGGATCTCGCTATCTTGCTCAGGCTGATCTCAAACTCCGGGCCACAAGTGATCCAACTGCCTCAGCCTCTGAAAGCGCTAGGATTACAGGTGTGAGCCATTGTGCCTGGCCACTTTTTAAAGTTCTTTAACAACAGGTTTAAAGATAGTATTTTTTGTGTGTAAACACATCTCTTTTCTATATATTAAAGTATCAGATAGAACCATGTGAAATTGTAATTCATCTGTTTTTGACTTATAAAAATGGCAATTCCATATGGCTGCTGAGAGCCTCCTGGTCACGCTGAAGGGTTACAGCAGTGCAGTGGGTGATCTCTATGCTGGGGTCACTGAGGTCCTGCTCTTGGAACTCAGCCAGGTCCCAGGCCTCTCCTGACTTGGTGTGGAATTCTTGCTGATCTCAGCCCCAGGACCAGTTCCTGCCATAAACTAGTTAGAAGACAATAAAAACAATAATGTGAATATGTATATTTTTTAACACAAAGAACCAGACACTCTTCTAAGCACTTTACCTTTATTAATTTACATTTAAACCAAACAATAATCCTATGGGGATAGATAATGACATAATTCTTTGCAGACAAGGAAATTGAGGAACACAAAGGAGAAGTGATTTGCCTAACAGGTAGTACTTGGGGGGAGGCAGGATTTGAACCCACCCATGTAGCTCCAGAGCTTGAACTGTCCTTCACCGTAATATACAACACTAGGCTATGCTATCTCTCCATTGCCAGAGACTAGGAAACGGCTCAGGGGCACTAGCAGTTTAGTTGGAGATAAGGGGGTTGATAGGACAGGTATTAAGGAATTATAATTGACAGGACATGGTCCCAGTTAGATGTGGAAAGTGAGGAAAGGAGAGATCTGAGGTGACTCCTGGGTTCCTGGCTAGTACCAGTGGGAGGACGTTTATGCAATTTTGTCGTAAGAGGAGGATACAAAAAGAGGCAACTCATGCTAGGCAAGTTCGATTCTGGAGATGTGCTCGGTGTGAGTTATCTGAAGGCTATCAGGGTTGAGGTTTCCTAGCAGACAGCTGAGTCCACAAGTCTAAGCTCAAGAAAGAGGATAGGGCTTAGCATGACTATTTCAAAGTCGTCAGCATATAGGTAGGAGATGAAGTTTTGAACATGAATATAATCACCCAGAGAAAGCAGAGTGAGAGAAGATTCCAGTGTCTGCCTTTGGTTGGGCACCCCAGGGGCAGTCCTAGAGATAATTCATGTAAAAGTGATTTAATTAGCAAGACAAGTAGGGAAGGAGGAAAGTGGGTCAGGAAAAGAAGTCAAGCAAGGAATGCAACATTAAGCAAAGTTCCACAGAGGCTGACTTTGCCTCAAACCCAAGGAGAGCTCTGGGGACAGTGCAGGGCCCACTTCAGAGATGCCCCAACTGGGGCCGAGGGGCTGGGGAATTTATACTCCTGCCCTGTCAGCTGGGCTAAGGTTGCTGTTAGGGGATGTGACTTTTTGAGCACTTCTAGGCCTTAGTACAGACAGGCAAGGTGGACTTCAGCACCCTGGGGTGGCCCTCTGTCAAAGAGAAGCAGGAACAGGTTGTCGGGAGTGGGTATTAAAACAGCAAAGGGAATCTGGTGGATCACTGACATCGTCGGCTGGAATGACAGAACCCTGGGAAGTGTCAATATATAAAAGCATTCAGAGGCAGGGGAATTGAGTCAGCAAATGAAGCTGAGAAGGAGCAGTCAGGGAGAGGAAAAGAGAACTGTGGTAGAGGAGTCAAGAAATAAGAGTTCGAGAGATAGGAACACGCATACACTGCTGGTGGGACTACAAACTAGTGCAACCTCTGTGGAAAGCAATATGGAGATACCTTAAAGAGATACAAGTAGAGCTACCATTTGATCCAGCAATCCCATTACTGAGCATCTACCCAAAACAACAAAAGTCACTCTATAAAAAAGACACCTGCACTCGAATGTTCATAGCAGCACAATTCACAATTGCAAAGATGTGGAAACAACCCAAGTGCCCATCAATACATGAGTGGATTAATAAAATGTGGTATATGTATACCATGGAGTACTATTCAGCTTTAAGAAACAATGGTGATATAGCACCTCTTGTATTTTCCTGGATAGAGCTGGAACCCATTCTACTAAGTGAAGTATCCCAAGAATGGAAAAACAAGCACCACATGTACTCACCAGCAAATTGGTTTCTCTGATCAACACCTAAGTGCACATATAAGAATAACATTTATTGGGTGTCGGGCAGGTGGGAGGGGGGAGGAGGGGATGGGCATATACATACATAATGAGTGCAGTGTGCACCATCTGGGGGATGGACACGCTTGAAGCTCTGACTTGGGGGGGTAAGGGCAACATACGTAACCTAAACATCTGTACTCCCATAATATACTGAAATAAAAATAAAATAAAATAAAAAAAATCAAATAGCCATGGCAAAGAAAAAAAAAAAAAAAAGAGAAGTATGAATTCGAGGAGAATGAGGCAGGTCGTGGTGTCCCGTGCAGCAGAGAGGTCTAGAATCCTGGCGAGGTCAGGAGAGTGTACACTGGATTTGATAACGAAGGTCACCAGTGACCTTTGTTAGGTGACATGGGAGTGTTGGGGCTTTTGAAGCCTTACTGCAGGGAGTTCAAGAGTGAGTTGACAGAAGAAAGTAGAGACAACTAAATTCTCTTAAAGTTGGCAGTGACAGGGAAAAGCTATGGGAGGCAGGTTGAGGGTTCCATGACTGAATGAGGGAAGCAGAAGGAGAACTAGGAAAATGGAAAGTAGAGGATAACTGATAAAGCCAGGTACCTGGTTAAGCAGAGACACGGGAGGAGAGAACTCTTCCATTGGCAGTGGAGGGACGCATGGTGTGCTGAGCGCAGATACTGGGATATGTATGGGGTGGGGACAAGAAGATGAGGGAGCTCATGTCCCATGTTTCAGCCTTGCTTTGTCTTCTGCTAGCATTTAGGTTTTAATGTTTGAAGCTTTCTTTTTCACACCATGGCTTTTTGTTGTGTTTGAGTTGGGATTATGATGTAGAAAACAGTGTTTCTAAATTTTATTTTGCATAATCTGGTAAAAATTCAATAAATGTCAAAAGAAATGGAATGTTACAATTATTATAAATGGGATTCATTATATAGGGCAAGATTGCTTTACTAAAACACTTTTTTCTAAGATCCTTATTTTCATTTGTAAAGGTTTCCATATTGATGTGAAAATGACAACTCACAATATTATTTCGATTTCAGTTTTGAATCCTTGGTTTCAGAAAATATTATAAGCCAATGAAACTAGCAGCCTCTGATCATACCTCTACTGTGCTAAGTGTGTGGTTAGGTGCTTTAAATAAATTGTCTAATTTTCTTCATAAACTGTGCGTATGTCCTGTTATTATCACTGGGGAGAAAACTGCCAAAGGATTGTGTGCAAGCAAGGCTCAGGAAGCAGTTTTTTTTTTTTTAAAGTATTTTCAGCTGGGTGTGGTGGCTCATGCTTGTAATCCTAGCATTTAGGGAGGCTGAAGTAGGAGGATTGCTTGAGCCCTCCGGAGTGCAAGATTAGCCTGAGCAACATAGTGAGACTACCTTCTTGCTGGGCGTGGTGGTGCACACCTATACGCCCAGCTACTCGGGAGGCTGAGGCAGGAGGATCGCCTAAGCCCAGGAGTTTGAGGTTGCTGTGAGCTATGATGATGCTGCGGTACTGTCGCCTGGGCAGCAGAGTGAGACCCTCTCTCAAAAACCAAAACAAACAAATATGTTCATTGGTTTAAAAAATCAAAAATATTAATGACTACTTATTTTTAAAAAAGCACAAAACCCAAGCCTAGAAGTATAATAGTAGAGGGGACCTTTGTTCGGAGGTTGATAACTATTCTTCCAGGTAATTATCAGTCTCTCTCTTTCCCCTCCCCCCCACCACACACTTATTAAAAAGAAAAATTACACCACATATTCAGTTCTGCAGTTTGCTTTCCCACTCAGTATTCATAATCTGTTCTTTTTTTCTCTTTTGACAATTTATTTTTTGGACAACTTATTATAAAATCTAAAATAATTTTATCTATCTATTACTATTCCCTCCATTCATCCCCTTCTGATCTTTTTGTGCATAAGCCAATCAGCTGGGTCAAGGATCAATTTCCTAAAAAGGTCATAATAATGTATGTCATAATAATGACATACACGATTCTTTAATAAATAATATTTGTTATTGGCAGCAGTGAGGTTTTTGTCCTCTTTTTTGAGTGCCGTTTTAAAGATGAGCTTAAGCTGTAAGTAACCAGATATGTCTAACTTGCCTTTCCCTAAATTCAAACCATGATAGAGAGGTGCCTGGGAAATGATCTAAAAATAAAACAGCATACATAGAAGTAGTCCCTTGATTTTGTTTGGAAGGCCATAAATTTTCATAACTTTGTGCCTTTTACTGTTCCTAGCTCCCTGGTCTGTGATTTATGCTCTGCCTAGTAGACAAGGTTAGTTAGGGCAGCCAGATGTCCCAGATTTAAATGTAGATAAATGGTGAGGTTTTGCCCATCACTCTAACAAAGAACCATTTCAAGATTTACAAAATAATTACTGAGGTCATGAGACGAGCGATTTTTCTGTAGCGGAGTTGGGAGCATGTTCCCTCTCTCCTCCAAGTTGATTAGCCTCTGAGATGTCATTCGTTTGGACATTGGAAATAGCTGCGAGCTAACATCTCATGGATTATTTTTAATGGATAAAGACTGGCTGATAGGCTGTGAACTGTGATCTATGAGTTAATTAGAATTTCAAAAGGAAATGATGGCAAACATTCAGAATCTTCAGAGTATTATAGCAGCTTACTTATATTTTAGAATTTATAGTCTCTTTTTAAAACACTGCCTTTATATCTGATTTTCTCTCCTTCCCTTTAAAACCCTGAAACTCCATGGATACTTTTCACTGTGATTTTAACTCCCGATGTGTCTTTCCCCTTTCTGTTCTTACCGATTCAGTGTCGTCTGACATCTGTACTTTTCCCTCTAGTTTTGTGGCCCCATGTAAAAAAAATGTTTCCTTCACTTTTTTTGAGGCTGAAACCCCAGTCCTGGGAAAACCTTCTAACACTTGATCAATTTCCATAAAGGAACATTTAAGAATTTTCTCAATCTGATGCCCAAGGAGGAAGAGAGGAACAGGTTCTTCCCGGGAGCTTCTGGCAGTGCCTTGGCTGAGGGAGAGAGACATCTTTCTGCACCTTGGCTTGCCGCCCTTGGTCTGTGACTTGACATGGTCTTTCTGCCACGTCCTCCTGTGTTCATTCTCTAGATCTTGAAGCATGTGGCTGAGAGCACCAGCGACTGAGATAAGCAGCAGCTTATGTCTTGTTTTAAGGTCAAAAAGAAAGTGAGATTTGAAAATAAAACCCAGTTACCCTTCGTAAGTGCTTTAGTAGCAGTTATTTCTATGGTTCTTAGAAGTTGGGGAAGCTGTCACTGGGAACTTTGTAGGTTGGTATGTAACTGGTAAGTTGAGCTAGCCTAACCTGTGGGGTGTGGCCCGTGATGGAGACACATCCTTGTTGTTGTTCCCTTCCTCCCTTATAACATATATTAAGCAGGAGTCATCATCACCTGCCACTGGATGAAAACTCTGGCTGGCCCACACTCTTCTGGTTACTCTCAGGCAATGAGAGAGTCACAGTTGATTTAAGCTGCAAACACAATCTCAATTCAGCAGTTAGAATGCTTAGTGCTAGGGAATAAATCAAAACTCTGTCAATTTAAAATGTAAAATAGTTTTCCCGAGTACTGTTACATTCTTATTAGGATATGACATTTTCTTTCCACCTCCCACCCTGGTTACTTGCAGGGGGAAAAGAGGACGTGGTTCTTCACCTTTCTTCTGCTTTGCATTGATCCCTAACCTCAGTTTGCTCAGCAAAGTTTCTGGCCCCTTCTGGATGGGGTCTAGAGGTGGGGTGGGGAGAGGATTAGGGGGAAAGAGACTGAGGGACTGCTGCCATCTCGGGGCAAGCCCTCTGGTGGCAGGTGTTTGAACTGTGGGCTTCAGCAGGACCTCTCACTGGACTCAGCCAATGCTTGTCTTCAGGCTCCTGGACCCTGCTGACACATCTCTAGTTGGGATGTCCTCCGTGCCTCCTCCCACAGCCCCTGAGAAGCCAGTGTGCACCCCCAGCTTCTGGCTGCATAGTTTCCTTCAACACTAGCTGTGACCTTGTTGGACACGACATGAGATGGGGCTATATCGGCTTTCTCTTGTCCGTGGACCACGTCTGGCTTGTGGGAAACAGTCTTCATTTCTTGTGCAAATTCCATTAGCAAAGAAACATCAGCTTGTTTCCTAAACATTAGGTTTCCCAGGCAGGAGTCAGACTCCTCTCTTTTTGCTTGCCATCAGCCGGGGATACAACGCAGCTCTTCAAATGGTCCTGCTAAACCTTCCGCTTTAATAGTCCTGGAGTTAGCTCACCACTGACACCCCCACTTCCCAGGGTGGAGGGAAGAGTTTTATTGCATAGTTAAAAAAAAAAATCTTTCCCAAATCTTTACTTCTGGTCCTTCTTATATTTTTATGTTCTCTTTGTGGGTTTTAGAACTTTTGAATTGGCTTTCTATCATTTTCTTTGAAAAATCTGCCTTTTGGTGTGGTCTTCTCTCCTTGGCATTTGGTATTTGTTGCGTTTTTGTGCCTTTTTAGATGTATAAATGTAAACTCTAGTTACAAGAACCTTGGGAAAGACTGGTGATGGTAAATGGATCAGTTCCTAAAGTTTTTGCTTATTAGGCTAATTGTATTAATTAATGTCAAATATGTAAGTATTCCTGGGAGACTGGGTGTTTTGAAGTGTACACTGGTATATTCCTGTGGGATCTACTTTAACTTTTGTAGTAGAGAAGATGCAGGACAAATTAACACACACAGCAACAAAACGCTCCACCCAACAAAAATGAATGACACTTAGCTTTGCGGATAGTGCCCGGTGCTTCCAAAGACTCACGAAAGATGTTCTTTTTCTGAGAAATCGATTTCTTGCTCCTTGAGGGGCAGAGTAGTTGTAGTCTGGTTAGGAATATGGACTTCGGTGTTAGATTTGGGATTAAGTTATTAACTTGGGGAAGTTTCCCTCCTCTAAAGTTCACTTTCTCATCTGTTAAATAGAAATACGTCATCAGATTGTTGTGAAGATTAAATGAGTTCATGAGTGAGAGTAGCTAAGTAGAGTATCTGGCAGATATTACCCACTCAATAAATGTTTGCTGCATGGCCGCTCTTTGTGTTCCAAGCCTAAATCCCTTTCCAATGTGGTATTTCTCGTGCTCTCTCGTATCTGATTCTCCTTTCCCTCTGGGTCCACAGTATCAATAATCCGGGAGGAGGATTCCTCTCAGGACTAAAGTGGAGCAGACGGCTGGAGGCGGACCATCAGGGCCTGCCCAGATCCGTGGCACCTCTCATTTCCATGCACTGCCACCCAACTCCCGACCACCAACCCCGTGACCTTTGGCCTGAAGGCTTTCTCTGGCAGCTGCAGCCTGCTCTGCCTGTGCACGGGGCGAGCCAGTTGTGTAAAGGAATTATGTCTTCCACCAATGAATACAACTGACCCTTTACCCCTTGGGTGAGATAATTCTGAGGCACATATTCTACACTCTTTCTCAAAGTTTTCTGGTGGGATTGGACTCCAATTACCTGTAATGGTAAGTTGTTTGATGACATACCCTGTATTGGCTTCCTTCTCTTCCCTGTGGTCACAGGTTGGGTTCACCAGGAAGCAGCGTGTGGGATGTTTATCAGGGTGTTCTCTTGGGATCAACACCCATGGAAGGGAGGGGATGGAGGCAGAGTGGCCAAGGGAGAAGATGGGCTGCAGTGCAGTCCAGAGCCTCAGCTAACCCCTCAGGGAGCTCCAGAGCTGGAATGGCCCTTCAGGATGGCCCGAGGTGGGGTGAGAGTGATGAGCATGTATAACCCCAATGAGCAGTCACTGGGAGTGGGCTGTACCTGGAAGGAGGCCTGACCTTGGGAGAAACAGTTTTCTTTAGCCAAGGCAATCTCCAGAGAGGGCTGACAACTAGGCCTCTTCCGGCGACACTCCAGCCCTCCTTCCTGAGGCGCCTGGGCAGGACATCACAGCACCCACCATTCCTAGGCTTCCCACTTCTCCACCAGTGCTTCCTGAGATCATCTCCTAAATAAACTTGCCCTTGAGTCCTTGTCTCAGCGTTTGCTTCTGAGGCAAGCAGCTAAAGCAGAGACTTAACAGTACTACTTGGAGAGCTTGCTGTGTGTCCTCTGTGACTGCCAGACATAGGGAACAGGAGTAGGGTCCAGTCTAGGGAGTCTGAAACGAGAGAGTCTGCTTGACTGGTGGAGGCAGCAGAGGGGTTACTGCCTAGGGAGCAGCCTGCACCCTGGAGTTTCTTGGGGGCAAAGGAGGGAGTGTGCATGTTTTCCATGGAGCGGAGATGAGAGAGTGTCCTTTCCATGGCCTTGGGTGACAGAGAGTCTGGGTTTGTCTGGGTCCTGTCCAGCCAGCAAAGAGGCCCCTGCAGCAAGAAGCTGGGGATGGCTGCCAGATTTCTGGGGGCTGTGGAAGGAGGCACATCCATGCAATGAAGCTAAGAAGATTTAAAAAAAAAAGGCTCAATCCGATTCCTTCTACCTACATTAATTATAGAAAACCTAATTTATTTGCACTATAAAGTTGCAGGGTCCAGGGGTCTATCTGGACTGCTAATCTTTTTACATTCATCACTCCAGCTATTTGCATCTGGCAGCCAATCTAGACTCTTCATGTGGCAGATCAGCTATTCCGTTTTGGAGTTATGCTTCCTAATTTTACATTCTCTTTTGATTGAACCCACCATAGAGAATAATAGGATAATCAAAGCTGTGCTACCTCTGGCTGTGATTGTGCTATTATCCTCAATTAGGGCATCGCAAGATTCCGTATCAATGATTTATGTTTTCTACAGTAGATATCACCGAACAACAAGTTTCGTAACAATTCAGTATTTCTAATTATATGATGTTCAATCAAATATTTGGCGGCCTGTTATCCATCCAAGTTGGTCAGAGCAGGTTAACTGGAGTCCCAGAGTGTTCGGTCTTCGTGTACAATAGTGTTTAATCTCACCGGGAGTCCGTTTTGTCAACAGCGCAAGTGTGTCAATTTGGAACATCGTATAAAAACCAAATTCAGCAATGCCACAGAATAAAGAGTTTTTTTTTTTTTTTTTAAATGAAAACTCTATTCTCCATCTCCCCAATTTTGGTCTTAACATTGTAACTTCCAGAGACTTTGATTTCCATTTACAGTATTCCCCAAATACATCCTAAATCTTAAAAGAGATTTTGAAACATAGACTTAACCCCAATTTTCAATTACATTTTTAGTGAAAGAATAAAATTTTGGTGAATACTTAAAGGGAATGAATCCAAATGTCTAATTATACCAATATCTCTAACACTGAACAAAAAGGCTAGAAGCACTTCTCAGATGTGATTGTGCACAAAAATTACCTAGGGGCCTTGTTAAAATGAGGATTCTGATTCCATGGGTTTGGGGTGGGGCCCAAAACTCTGCATTTCTAATGACATCCCAGGTGCTGCTGATGCTGCTGGCTTGTCAACCGTAATACGAGAACCAAACACCCAGAGGACTTTTTAAAAATCTTTATGGATTTAAACAGCATGTTCACTGTAACATTTCTTTATAAGCCAATTTGCATAAAGCTAGGACAGTTACTTAACTGCTTCAGGATTAGGGACTAACACTTTCATTAAATCTAGGATGCCATTGTTATATAAGTCATTATTTTATGTGCTGCTAAGAGGGGAAAATGCTGATAAACTATGATGCACCCTGATCTCAGAAAGGTTAAAATGTGAGCTTTAGAACTGAAGAAATATGGTGGTTTCTCTGACTTCTTTCCCGTTTCTGCACTGAGTATTTATGCTAGGTACTTTTCTTCAAGGTAGGTGCTCTGATTATCCCATTTTACAGAGGCTTGGAGTGCCTAAATTACCTTAAGTGGCACAGCTGGAACTTGAACCCAGGTCTCTCCACATTCTCAGTCTCTACCCTGTAGGAAGGGCTACTGTCCCCAGGGAAAACGTTACCCTGTGCTATCTCCCATGGGGCTCACTTAAGGTAAATACACCTGTAATTGTAACCTGCAGTAGTATCCATGCCTGCTGTGTTTAGTTCCCTTTTACGCACATCTTCTTTGAACCTGGCTTCGTGTATTCTTCGCTCTGCTGGAGTGGCTGTCTTGAACTCAACAATGACCTTTTTACTGCCAAATGCAGCAATCCTTTCAGTCTGAATTTTCCTTGATCTTGACTCTATCGGACATAGCCTACCATCCTTTCCTTGAAGCTCCTCTCCTGTGTTTCTGAGTAGCCTGCTTTTTATGTTTGATGCTTCTCTGCTTGAGTAAATCATACTTCACTTAATAAATTTATCTCCAGCTCTTTCCTTGGTAACCATGTGTCAGAAGTATATTAGAGAAATCCAGGCAGCCCCTAAATGCTCATTGAATGAATGTGAGGGGTTTGGGGGTACAATACAAATTACTGCTTTGAAATCACGAATCTTGCTAGAATCTTCTCTGCTCCCACTCTGTGCATATTTTTATCATCGAGTTTACAGTGTTATGTTCTAATTATGTTCACTTGTCTTTGTAGCCTACTTGACTGAGATCTTTGTGGGTAGGGACTGTGTTTTATTTATTTTTGTTCCTCCAACTCCTGTCCAATGCCTGGCACATAAATGATTCAACACTGCTGAGCCACAGCCACAATTCACTATTTTAGTGGCAAGAGAAGCCATTTCCTGATATGTGTCTTGTGTTGCAAGGAGATCTCACTTACGAGGTCCCTAGCCTCAGGAACAAATCAGTCAGAAAGAGGGATGGGGAGGTGATGCTCTTCCTCTGTTTTACATGGAGATCTAAATGGTCCCAGATTGAAATTACTCTGGGACTATTTATTGTTTTTTGCAGAAAATTTGGAATTTCTGATTTTTCACATATGGGGGTAAAAAACTTTTATACAGAAGACAAAATCTTCCACTGAAACAAACTAATAGATAAACAACAACAACAAAAATCCCAACAACAAGGGCCATCCTATAATGTCATTTAAGAAAACAATTCAAGGGCCAAGGATGGCAGGGCTAAAGGTGCTTGCCGAGAAATGATGCTCTAGGAGTCTGAATACGTTGATTTCTGAAATGTCCACTTTTCCCCCTTCAGGAGCTTCTTCCTCTCACCTGATGACTCCTAAATCCATTTCCAGATCCGTTTTAAGGTGATGTAAGCCTGGAGGAAATTAGGTTTGTCCCCGCATGGGCTATCTTGACAGTCTCCCGTCACTCCTGCTGTTTGCTGGGTCACTTTGGTAAGACTGGAGTCGGTTAATTGTACGCTTCTGAAGCAAGTCATTTAAAGCCACAATTATTGGTAATTCAGCCATGTGACAAAGCTGTTTTTAAGAAAAATCAAATTAAATCTGTTCGGCAGAGGAAAATGACATAATCATTGACCCTGCCTTAAGCAATTTTACTGCTAGATTTTAGAGTCCATTATATCTATTTCTCCTTTTGTTTATCAAATTATTTGTTTTCAACCCAAACAGTACTTTTCTTAAGCCACTAATTTATCACTTGTCGCGGTGGAGCTGTGGCTGCAGAATGTTTAAAACAACCGAGGTAGCTGCAGAGGTCATGGAGAGGCAGTGTGGCAGGAAGGCCGATAGAGGGCGCTGTGCTATTTGGGATAACTTTGGAAAGGCCGGAGCAGCCTGTTTACCAGCCTTCGGATGGAAAAAAAAGTACAAAAGAGCACAGCATTTTTTATCTCACTAATAGACGTACAATGGAATTTTTAAAAGACAAAAATGGAAAAATTCATCAGCTGTCTCTTGGGTCCGAATTTTATGTAAAGAACGTTTTCAACGTTGGCCGTTTCTCAGTTACAAAGGGCGCACACAGCCTAAAGTGCGCATGCTCTCCGTTTTCCCAGTACATTTCAATTTGCCCAGGGGCCGTGCTGAAAGTACTTAAATTGTCCAAAGACTGGGTTTTGAAAGTAATATGACTCTTTGAACTTTGTAGAAGACTTTGGAATAAAAAGAACTGCTGATTATATTAATATAATATCTAGTTTCTAGTGAACGTTTTGTTTTTTCCTCTGGGATTCCGATGCCCTCTTTACCTCCTTTTCTCCATTCCTTACTTCCTATTTTCCTTCCGAAGTCGAAGTGGGTGCTTCGTTTCTACCTTCTTTGAGGGAACTGACGACTTACCATTTGGGATAAGCTTATGCTCTGCCATTCCTTTCCTTGGTATCCTTGGGTGCCAGTGTTGACTTTTGTCTCTTGTCTTATTTCCTCTGGTTTCTCCGAGATCTGCTGGAAAAGTTAGAAGGTGGAAGACGGTGTGTGGGTGGGGGGGTGGGGGAGGAGTTGACTGAGTTTGGATGGCACCTTCCGTGGTTCTCTGGTTGCCTGGGCTCCTCTCAGCCCGCACCTGCTTTAGGCACATGGCCAAGCTTGTATGAGTCTTTATTCTAGCCCTGGGGGTGCATCCTCTCTTTACTGCCACACCTCTCCCCAGTAGGTTTTCAGTGCTCTGGTATTTGTTGTCTCCTGAAATTGTTTTAGATTTCTCTCTACAGGTAATGTATCAATGTTACTGCTGGCTGGGTAAGTAGGCAATTTTCACTGCCATGGGTCTAAAGCATCTCATAAAAATAACTTACAGATATATTATCTAAGAAAAGCAGAAACTAGTAATTAGCTCAGGACATTCACATTTGCTATAGCAATATAAAAGTGCTCTTACGCAGGGAATGCTCAAACCCTTTCCTTCGAATTCATCTGTACTTGTTTTTAAAAAAGTAAACCAAATGCACCTATTTTGAAACAGTTAAAAAATGTCTACACCCTCACTCAAATTATGACTTCAGTGGATTCTTGGACTTGAATTCTTTAGGGATAATAATTTATCTGTGATTTTGAAAAGAGTTACTGACTTAAAACAGGAAGGTTGTTAAGAGAACTTATTTCTGTGAAACTCGTGGCAGATATGTTGGCCAGGGCAAGCCAGCTGAAACAGAGGCAGAAAATATCCATAAAGGGGAAAGTTGTGAAAAGGTAAATGAGATTCCCAGAAGAACCAGCAGGAAGAAGGGATGAGAATGGAGAAAAGCAATAATAGAGACAGAGTAAGATCTGTTTGTTTTAAAGAATTTCTCTTAAGGCATCCCAATGATATAATTATAGGAAAGATGATTTATGAAACATGTAAAGGAATATAAAGGGCCAAAGAAAGAGAATTGTTCCCTTAAGACAGTAAGAAATGAATAAAGGGAATAAAGTAGTGTTAAACTTAGGACTCTTTGTAAATTTTTCCCCATATCTAAAGCACACCTACACTTTGCTCTGGAAACCTAACATGTTTCAACTCTCAAGCTATAAATGCCTTAATAGAGACTGTCTTATAATGAATTTCCAAAGACTACACGTCACAGAGTGCTGTATTCTATAGGCAGTCATATCATTGTTGGTCAGACTGATATATAGAGGGGACCTTTCTCTACAGATTATATTTAATTGAGGTTTGGTGTAAGTTCTTAAAATATGACTTTTCATCCCCAGTAGAATTCCATTTTGGATTTACCTTTTTACTAATAATTACTGGATGCCAATTGTGTCTGAGTTTGATGTATGGTCCGATGTACATAGTAGAAGGACAACCATAGAAAGCCTTGTTGTGACTTGAATCTTTGACTGTAAGAAGGGGGAGGGGGAGGCCTTAGGCATCCCCCTGCTGTATTTTCAGCAGTGCCCCTAAGCCTGTCTCAGGCGTGGTTGGTGCAGATGTTAGTATTTTGCAGATGGCTCAGGAGGAGCATTGCCCTGCACACAGTTGGCCTACCACAAGAGCTGTCTTGGGATGTGCATAGCTCAGTGATAAGCAGGGCAACCCGGTATGCTAGAGCCACTAGCAAGCCATTTTGTCTAGACACCTAGGAGAGTTTGCCCAGTCACACTTTGAGATGGCCTCAGGTAATCTGCAGATTCTCTTCGGAAGGCTGGGTTACGGAGGGCAGTGGTCATAGGACAGAGGTAGAGGGATGAGGATGGCAGCAGCCAGAGATTTCTCTCTTGGTGGAAGCTTGGAAGATTTGGAGGATATGCCAGATGCTCTGGTTTTGGAAGTATGGTCTTTAGTTTAGTTGGAGTTGACTATAGTCATTACATTAAGAATGCTGAGTACTGGAGAGGGCTAGGTCATTAATTAGCATTTTTACAGGAATATGTAAAAAAAGGAAAGTCAGTAACACGAATAACTTCATCTCCGGTCCCTTTTTTCTCCTTAAGGGTTGGGGAGGAGTGTCTTAAGAGTGCACCAAGAGATGACTAGAGCCAAGAGTTCTTCTGCTAAAGGTGGGAAAGAATAAATCTTGTTGAGGAGGTTCTCACCACTTCCAAGGAAGTCATGAGTGGCAGAATGATAGTGAGATATGTGAGACTAACTAGGAGTGTGACAAAATGTCTGAAAATAGAGTGATGAATGTCTTTGGGAGGGGCATTTGGTAGTGACAACCCCCACCCTTTGGCAGGTGTCTGGTTTTGGCTGGTCACAATTGTGACTAGTTGGCAGTAAAGAAACAACAGAAGCCCACTGGGCAGCTATAGTCGTAGTTAATAATAAGTGAGCTCTGCTTTTTATGCCAGAGACTTTGACCTTCAATTTGAGCTCTACTTTTTATGCCAGAGACTTTGACCTTCAATTACCTGTGAGCTCTTACCTTCAACTCTGATACCAAAACCACTCTACATATGACCTTTGCATAAGTGTGATACTGTTGTGTATACTTTAAGCATTTTTAAGACATTTGGCAACCAAAATGCATAGATCTGTTTATATTTGCTAAATATCCAAACTTATTACTTTGGTGTATTATGGAATGAAAAATAAAAGTTGACACTATCAAAAGAAATGCATATTTGACTTCAGATTAATTGAATGGAGAATAATGAAAATGTTTTAACTCTAACAGTAGCTTTAAACAGAATAAACCATGGACTTTTCAAAGGATTATGATCGTCCTTAATCGTGCCAAAATGAAGCTTGAAGCAATTATGGGTGATACAGATGTATTATTAATAAGATGTATTATTAATATAATATTATTATATTATATAAATATAATAATATTCTGGCAGATGGTGAACCTAAAAGCTCAAGGAAACCCACGTTTTTAAATACTCAAGATGTAGGGAGCATTTCTCCCAAGTAACAGATTTTTCCTCCACAGGGAATACATTGACACTGGAATTATCTCAATGATCTCCAACTGTGACTCTTTTCTTTAGAAACTGTGCCCTTGTTTTTCTGAATCTTCAAGTTTGTTATTTTTCCAATGCATTGTGTTTGTCAGACTATGACCGGGAGCCCTTTATTGACATGTGCAAATTTCATTAGCTTTTCTTCTTTCTTCTACCTTTCTTGATTCTCCTTCTATGGGAAGTCTCTTACTTGCCGTGGTGCACATGGGCTCCATGGTGGGTGGGAGATTTTTTTTTGTTTGTTTAAGCAGTGTGATTCCTCTCTTGATGGATCTGGGGCACGGACATAAGACAAATTAATGGGCTGAAGTTGATGGAGCCGATAGAATGGTTCCTTATAGCTTCAATAAGGGCAAGAAGGAAGGTCTGGCGGGGTCACTCAGCAGGACCACAAACAGGGTCAATGATGTCAACACTACTTTTTCACCTTCTGGCTTCAATATTCTGTGGCAAAGTGTCTGCCGTGCTTGTTTCCATCCTGCTGATAAAAGAGCAGCATTTTGACTTTTCAGGAAGTGGGAGGGTAGAGAGATCAGGGCTCTTATCTTGGGAAGTCACATTATCCTTCATTAATTATCATTTGTGTTTTATAGGAGAATGTGATTTGAGTTTCATGTGAGTACACACAAGCCAGTGGAAACAGTTTAGTTGCAAATATCCAGTGTAACTTTTTGGAGTAGGGGAATGAAGTCAAAGATGACAGCAAGGTAGAGAGAAAGACAAAAATAGGAAAAGAAATGATGGGGATCAGACTATTAACTGAAAGTAACATGCAGGTGCATACTAATCTCCTGCAAACCTGTAGGAACTCACAGCATAGTTGGCTTGTGTGGAACCTATGCATTCCTTCACTCCGTTAGCTGTCTGGTCCCTCTAGCTTCCCTCCTTCCTCTCTCCCTCCCTCTCCCTTCCTTCCATCCGTCGTTATTTCTCTCTTCGCAACTGGATGCTCTCCTTAGGAAAAGATAAACGGAGATTACTGAATGGGGATGGACAGAATCATGTAAAGTGAGAACACACTTTTTTCAGGATATTTTATTGGCTAAAATGAATCATTATCAAGGAAATAGAAGTCATGGTTTCTTCCCTTAAGGAATTTATCCTGTCAAAGGAGAAAAAAAGAACAAATATGAATACATCAGAAAAGAACTAACATTCATTAAACACTTAATGTTTGTAGGAACTGTATTAAATACTTTGCATGTACCGCATTCATTACAACACTATGAGCGAGGTGTTATTAGCCACGTTTTACTGATAAAACTGAGATAAAGAGGTTAAATAGCTGCCCAAGGTCACACAGCAATTAAAAGATAGATCCAGCATCTGAATCCAGGGCTCTGATTTCAGATCCCGAACCCTTAGTTGCTGTGCTTTCCCATCTCATGGATGTCTTCAGTGCCCTTCTGTTGTTCACTGGGCAATAAACCCATCTTCACATGCACGTAACAGTTGAACGGCTGGAAATGAAGGCTGGTCAGCATGGCTTGGCTGATGACAGTCAGATGGGGCTGGAGAGGAGTGGCTGTATGGCCAAAAGATATTTAAAGAGGCAGGGAGAAAATGTGAATTGATTCTATGCAGGGGCAGTTGAACAATTTCCTGGACTGGTTCCAATCTTAATTTGCTAGACCATCTCTAATTATGGGGCTCAAAGACGTTTATTCATTATATTAAAAATGCAAGTTTTAATGGTGCAAACTTGAGAGGTTTAAACAAGCAACAATTAGCTCTGTGGCTCTTGGCCAAGCAGTGCTAATGCCTAACATCGTCTAATATTTCACTTGGCCAGACCGTAGGATGGAGTTTTCCTACAGTAATTTTCCTTGCATCTTGACTCGCAGCAGTAAATCACTCTACCGAGGAAATGAGCAACTATCTGGGCTGCTTCTTCCTTGCACCAGTTGTTTTTAATGACACTTGCAGTTTTCCCCATATTTCCCAAGGTGACATGTTGCTTATGTAGAACCTATTCATTTTTTCACTCATCTAGCCATTTAGTCCTCCTGTCTTCCCTCCTTCCTCTCTCCTTCTCTCTTCCCTCCATGCACCCTTTCTTTCTCTGCCCTTCTAATCCCTACCACCTTTTTTCCTTTCTTCCCTTCAACAAACAATTACTAGGTTCTCAAGAAATGTTAGACCCTGTACTAAGTATTGTGGGGGATACACAGATGAATAGCATGATTGATTTGTTCATCCATTTAGTGACTATTTATTCAGTACCTACTGTGTGCCAGGCTCTATTTTGCAAGCTAGGAATAGGGCAGGGTACACAATAAAGTCTCTTTTCCTGGGGAGTTGTATTCCAGGGGGTATACAGGGGAGACAGACAAAAAAACCCCCAACAAATAAATGTATCATATGTCACGTAGTGGTAAGAGCTATGAATAAAGCAGGGAATGAGAAGAGAGATGATGGGGATAAAGAGTGTGTTATTTTTGCACAGGCTGGTTAGGAAAGGCCTCCCTAATAACATGAGGTTTGAGCAGAGGGAAGAGCAAGTACCAAGGCCCTCAGGGAACTCACTTCTAACGGGAGCAAAGGTGTAAAGGTAAATAACAAGATAGAAAGCGGTAAGAACCCTGAAGGAGGTGAGCTCAGAGGAAGGGAAGGTGACTGCCTCCAGCGGGTGGAGAACGATGAGGGCAAGCTCCACTTCCCGGGGGTAACTCACACTCTGACACCCAATAGCAAAGGCATTTCCCCCATCTCTCTTCTGAAGAGTGACCGGGCTCCTTGGTTATGAGACAGTTGGGTTGCACACCTCAATCTAGGTGACCTTTGGTTAAGATACTGAGATTCTAATAGAGATGGAAACAAGTGACATCATCTGTCCATTTTTTCTTTGGTTTTAGACTTCTCTAAAGCACATTTCTTATTTAGAAGACGACCAACCCTCTGGTCTTGCCCAGCATTGGTCAGCAAAGGTAGCAAGGCAAAGGGAGTACTCTTGTTTTTATATAACTGTGCCCTTGCTCCAGTTTGGGATGTCTCCGTATTTACTTGCTTTGGTCACCTTAGCAAGGTCCTAGCTCTTCCACTAGAATGTAATAACCCAGGAAAAAAGGAAACACCTTGTGACAGCAGCAGCTCACGTTTGGCTGTTAGCCAGAGATAGGGCAAACAAGGCATCATGAATATGAAACATAGAAGATTATGTAATTATTTTCTTTTTTTAAATTGGATAGTGGCAAGGAGGGGACATGGGACACAAAGAAAAGAAGTAATAAATGGAAAGAGCGTGGGGTGGGAGGAAGGATGAAAAAAGGAGAAAAAAAGATATTACCTAATTTTCCAGAATTAGGTATCCAATTCTTAAAATTGATCCAGTGGAGATCTCTTGAAATATAGCTACAGATACATTCAGAAGAGCAAAAATACCTTCATAAGCTACTTGAGGCAAAGGTGAGATCACAGGGCACTGCGTGGGCATCTGCAGGAGCCGAGGCAAACTGGTGATGGCTGAAGTAGTGTTTCCTGGAAATGAGCAAGGACTTAAGAGGGGTGAGGGAGGAGGGAGAAACAAAATAGAAAGGGGAAGGAGGACAGAGGAGAAGCAACAAAAATGGAGGGAGGCTGGTGCCAGCATCAAGGACCTGGCCAAGGGATCTTTTGCAATACAAATAATTATTATTGAACTTTAAATTATTTATGTTGCCACAATGTAGATACCCCTGCAACCCTTGGAAAATATTATCTATTCACTTAAAATGCCTTGATTGGAGGGCATGTTGGGTAAAAAGTAAAGGCAAGTACGACCCAGGGTAGAGCCAGATGGGAGTGGATGGTGAGAGGACCCCTGATCTCAACTATTCACTCAGCAGAGGGGAAACAGAGGCAGCATTAGAGAGCCCCCTCCCCAACCCGGAAATGGGCAGAAATCCTGAGCATGCCACTGTATTTTTCTACAATCCATAACGTGGAGATTTTAATCTATCTTTATCTAGATACTAAGAAATAGGTCAATGCCAGCTGATATCTGGATTACATATATTTTTTAAAGTATTATAAATTTTCATTAGGATGTAAGTAAATCAGAACTTTAGCAGTGAGGATGAAAGCTGAAACTCCAGCGTTCAACATGAAGGGGAAGGGAATTTTGAAGTGTAACACTAAGCGGCTCTCCTTTTAATAGATGGGAATAAAGGTGCCTTTAGTCAGGAATTATCTTATTTGTCTGTATCTCGGGAGGGTCTTTCACAGAAGTGGGTCTCTGCTATGGGGACCCTGGAAGTGGAGGAGTTCTATGCTGTTGTTATTTTTCATAGCCCTGAGTGCACATTGGCTACCTTTGAATGTCCTACTCAATTTCCCTGCTTTCGAAGCTGTGGAAAACCACAACTATCAACTGAGAAAGCTTGCATAAGACTGAGTAGGGAGATGACTGCTTTTTACAGTGCTCTTTGATTTTTATACGAACTAGCCAAGAACATCTTGTCTGTCTCGAAGGTTAGGTGCTAGAATGGAGACAGGTGGCTCTTAAGGAAGATTAGTGCCAAGAGGGGCCCAACCTATAATATCACGGGACTTGTGAGGTTCCCCGAAGGGCTGTAAGCTAGAGTTTTCTTTCACAAAAGTAATTTAAACAAAGAATATTAATAAACATTTTGAAAAATTAGATGAACTAGGTTTCTGGAGTAATATTAAATCAGTAAAATTAATATGAGAAGAAAGGGACCATTTAAATTTGAAATGGTAATCAAAGCCTCTCCAAAGGCCCTAGACGAAGATGGTTTTATGGGAGAGTTCTACCAAATTCGTAAAGAAAGAAAATTACCGTTTTAAAAATAAGTTTTAGAAATAAAGAGGGAAAGCTTCCCAACTCATTTTATAAGGCCAGTATGACCTTAAAGCTGGATAAAGATGGCACAAGGAAAGGCTATTATAGGTCCATTTAACTTATGAACTGAATGTAAAAATCCTAAATAACATTATATAACCAAATCTATCAGTGTATTACAAATATCATAATCAAGTAGGGATGGTTTAGCTGCCTGTGTTAGATCTCTTTTCTCTCTCTCTCTCTCTTTCTCTCTCTCATATTCCATCCCTTCTCCTCCCTTCCTTCTTTCTTCCCTCCCTCCCTTGATCTTGTTTTGTCTCAATTAATTAAATCTACAAGAGGTCAGAGTTTTAGGGATTCTAAACTCTCTGGTTTCTTCTTTGTCACTTTGAAACCCTTGCCTCATTTTCTTGTCTTCAACCGTGTATTCCCAAGTCTGAATAAATACAACATCTGAAACCTCTCTCAATTAGCTCGCTTTCCTAGATCTCAGCCACTGGAACTGTCGTTTGTTGAAATGTACTGGCATTTAATACTAGAACTTCTTTCTTAGAATTGTATAAACTGAAATAGATTCCTGAAAAAGCAAGACAACAATGTTGTAACTTTTAAAATTGTTGCTATGGTAGGAGGGGATTTATCAAAGATTTATCAATAAATTTGATTCATTTGTGGACACATATGTTGGACCTCTATCACTTTCATTTTTGACTTATGTGAAAATCGTATATTTTTGCCCCTCACAGTATAGAGAAAATCAGAAGTGGAGAGTAAAATAGAATGGGCAAGGTGCAAAGTTTCTTGCAGGGGTATTCCTATTTCCTTTTATGAGAAAATATAAGTTAAGAAATTATCAAGTATATATATTCTATTGATTGATTGATTGAGACAGCACCTTGCTCTGTTGCCTGGGCTAGAGTGCAGTGGCATCATCATAGCTCACTGCAACCTCAAACTCCTGGCCTCAAGCAGTCCTGCCACCTCAGCCTCCCAAAGTGCTAGGATTACAGGCATGAGCCACACCATGCCTGGCCATGCTTATGTATTTATTTTCATGCAGGGTTACTTTCATTTCAGGGTTACTGAGGTATACCATACAACAAATATCACTGTATTGTTACACACTGTATGTGTCTAATGCACAGTTCAATGAGTTTTCACAAATTTATATGGTCATGTAACAATCACCAAGATCAAGTTATAGAACATTTCCATTGTATTAAAGTTTTCTTTTGTCCTGTTACATTCAAGGCTCTCTCAGTCCCTGTCAACCACTGGTCTGATTTCTGTCCCTATATTTTAGCTTTTTCTAGAACATCATATGAATGGAATCATAGAGTATGCATTTTTTGTGTGTTTTGGGCTTCTTTCTGTATCATAGTGCTTTGGCTAGTCATCCAAGTTGTTGCATTTATCAGTAGTTCATTCTTTTTATTGCTGAGTAGTATTCCATTGTATGATGGTCCACAATTTGTTTATCTCTTCACTAGTTGATGGACATTTGAATTGTTCCAGTTTTTGACTATTATGAAATAAAGCTGCTATTAATATTCATATATAGGTGTTTATGTGGATATCTGTTTTTCTTATTTTATTTTTTATTGCTGAATAGTATTCCATGGTGTATATAGAACACATTTTAAAAAATTCATTCATCCATTGATGGGTACTTTGGTTGTTTCCTTATCTTGGCTGTTGTAAATAATGCTGCAATAGACATGAGAATGCAGATATCTCTTTGACATATTGACTTCAATTCCTTTGGATATATACCCAGAAGAAACATTACTCGACTATATGGTAATTCTATTTTTAGGTTTTTGAAGAACCACCATGTTGTTTTCCATAATGGTTTTGCTAATTTGTATTCCTGCCAACAGTGTACAAGTGTTCCCACTTCTCCACATCCTTGCCCACACTCATTATCTTTCATCTTTTTTGATAACAGCCGTCTTAACAGGTGAGGTAATATCTCATTGTGGTTTTAATTTTATTTTCCCTGATGATTAGTGATGTTGGGCATGTTTTCATATACCTATTTGCCATTTGTATGCCTTCTTTTGAGAAATGTCTGTTTAGGTTCTTTGCCAATTTTTAAATGGGTTATTTATTTTCTTGTTATTGAGTAGTTTGGGTTTCTTATATATTTTGGACATTAGCCCCTTAGCTGATGTATGATTTGCATGTATTTTGTCCTATTCTGTGGGTTGTCTCTTCACTCTGTATATTGTTTGTTGTGCAGAAGCTTTTTAATTTGATGCAATCCCATTTGTCTATTTTTGCTTTTGTTGCTTGCACTTTTGGGTCATTTTCAAGAAATCATTGCTCAGACCAATGTCATAGAGCTTTTACCCTGTTTTCTATAGTAGTTTTACAGTTTCAGGTCTTTTGTTTAAGTCTTTAATCCATTTTGAGTTGATTTTTGGTGGGAGAAAAAAAGGGTCTAATTTTATTCTTCTGCATGAGGATATCAAGTTTTTCCAACATCATTTGTTGAACAGATTGTACATTCCCTGTTGTGCATTCTTGGCGCCTTTGTTGAAAATCTGTAGGCTATAAATGCGTGGATTTATTTCTGGACTCTCTATTTTTGTTCCATTTGTTTATGTGTCTGTTTTTATGCCAATACCATATTCTTTGGAATACTATAGCTTTATTGTATATTTTGAAGTCAGATAGTATGATGCCTCCAGCTTTGATCTTTATACTCAAAATTGCTATGGCTCTTTGGGGTCTTTTGTGGCTCCATGTAAATTTTAGTGTTTTTTCTATTTCTTTGGAAAATGTCATTGAAATTTTGATAGAGATTGCTTTAAAACTGTAGATTGCTTTGGTTAGTATGAACATTTTAACAATATTATTCTTCCAATTTATGAACACAAGGTATCTTTATCTTTCCATTTGTGTCTCCCTCAATTTCTTTCATCAATGTTTTATAGTTTTCAGTATACAGATCTTTTACCTCCTTGGTTAAATTTACTCCAAAGTATTTTATTTTTTGTAGTTATTGTCAATGGGACTTTTTACATTTCTTTTTCAGATAGTTTGCTGTTAATGTATAGAAATACTACTGATTTTTTGTATGTCGATTTTGTATCCTGCAACTTTACTAAATTTATTATTTCTATCAGTTTTTTTGATGGATTCTTTAGGCTTTTCTATGTATAAGATCATTTTGTCCACAACCAGGAATGAATGAACTTCTTTCTTTCCAACCTGAATAATTTTTATTTTTTTCTCTTGCCTAATTGCTCTGGCTAGGACTTCCAGTACTATGTTGAATGGAAGTGGCAAAAGTGGAAATTCTTGTCCCTAATCTTAGAGGAAAAGCCTTCAACTCTTCCCCATTGAGTACTATACTAGCTGTGGGTTTGTCATACATGGCCTTTATTGTGTTGAGGTACATTCCTCCTAAACCTAATTAGTTGAGAGTTTTGTATCATGAAAGCATGTTGAATTTTGTCAAATGTTTTCCTCCATCTTCTGGATGATCATATGGTTTTTGTCTGCCATTCTGTTAATGTGATATATCAAATTTATAGATTTGCTCGCTTAATCATCCTTGCATCTCTGGGATAAATCCCACTTGATCTCAGTAAATGATCTTTTTAAATGTACCGTTGAATTTGGTTTGATAATACTTTGTTGAGGATCTTGCATCTATAATTTTCATCTATTGAAGAGACTATCCTTTCCCCATTCTGTATTCTTGCCTGCTTTGTTGAAAATCATTTCAATATTATAGATTTTGCACTTATAATTTTCTTTTTTTATTGTGTCTTTGTCTAGCTTTGATATCAGGGTAATGATGCCTTGTAAAATGAGTTTGGAAGTATTCCATCTTCTTCAGTTTTTGGGAAGAGTTTGAGATGGATTGGTATTAGTTCTTTAAATGTTTGATAGAATTTTGTGTGGACATATGATGTCAAATTTTTGGTTTAATATCTAGGAGTGGAATTGCTGGGTCATATGGTAAGTATATAATTTACTTTATAAAAAACTGCCAAACTATTTTCCAAAGTGGTTGTACCATTTGTACTCCTATCAGCAATATGTGAGAATTTAAAATTTTAGCTATTCTAGTGAATGTGTTCATGAGGGATATTTGTAGCTATCTATTATTTGATGTCATTGTCTGGTTTTGCTATAAAGGTAATGCTGGCCTCATAAAATGATTTGGGAAGGAATTTCTCTTCTATTTCCTAAAAGTTTACTACTACTTCTTCTTCTTTTTTTCTTTTTTAATAGAATTCACCAATGAAGCCATCTGTGCCCGGCTTTCTTTCTTTCTTTTTTTTTTCAGGAAAGTTTTAAGCTATAAATTAAAATTTCACAAATGGATTTAGAGCTATTCAAATAATCTATTTATTCTTGAATGAGCTTTGGTAGTTTGTATATTACAAGAAATTTTTTTCTCATTTGATCTAAGTTGTTCAATTTTTTGGCATAATTTTTAAAATTACATTCTCTTATCATTTTAATATCTGTAGAATCTGTACCAATATCCTCTCATTCCTGCTATTGGTAATTTGTCTTCCCTTTTGTTTTCTTGATTGGTCTGTTTTATACAATTTATTGAGCTTTTCAAAGAACCAGCCTTTTGTTTGTTTAATCTTTCTCTAGAATGAAAGCTGAAACAAGGAGGCAGAGTGTCACCTTGTTCAACTTCAGCTGGGAATGTGCACATTGGGTGACTCAAATTTTTTGTTGCTCTGCACATGCACCTGATGACCACAAAAGGGTATTGATTTTGGGGGTTACAAACTAATTTTAGTGAGTAGTCAAATTTGCAAATGTGCAATCATGAATGATGAGGATCAAATGTAATGTATTCTACTGTTAAAAGAGAAGGGTCTTGATAAGGCATACTTTGGGGAGGGGTAGTAAGAGACAGTGCATTCCAGAACACATAGAAAAGTAAAGAGAACATTACCCATTTCCTTCCTGGGGCTGAGATGGGGAAGAAAGAAAGAACTGCAGCTGTTCCTCAACAGAACCCTGGCTACAGACAATTAGGTTAGGTGGAGTTTGAGGCCTTAGCCTCACATGCATAAAGGGCTTCACATTCAGACTTTTGATGTTATTTTCAAAGAAATTATTCACTTAGTTACACAAATACTTGGAGAGGATTGAAATAAGCTATTCACGCACAGTTTTAAACATATGTTTCACTGGGAACCGCATCTTATATTATACATTGTAAATTGACTTTAAAAAGTAAATCCTGTAGTTATATTATGAATTGCATTTTTTGTCATTAATTCCTTCAATCTAAACTCTTAATATATGATCATTTTTGTAACTTGTTTTAGAATTTCTTCATTTTACAATAAACCTCACAAATGTAAGTGGCCAGGCCTTTCTTGACTTCTGAGAGGCCCTCCTTTTCCCTTTGGATGAGAAGGAAAAGGGAGGAGGAATGATTGGAAGGGACAAGGAGTGAATGTCTGAGGCGGAAAGCTGTCAGCATAAGTTGACCTTGAACTCCCACAGAAGTGTACTTTCCCAGAAGTGAACTCCCACAGAAGCATGCGTCACAACTGTGTCTGAAATCAGAGGTAGGCTGAGGGGTTGTAATGCTGGATACCTGAGACAGTTGCCACGATTTTATTACCTCCAAGGCTTAGAGAGGTTAATTAAGCAACATGTCCAAGATCACACAGTAAATAAGCAGTACAGCAATATTGTATAGAAATTTTTATATTTTTACTGAGAGACAAAAAATCTTGACTCCAGTCCTAATTTACCACTAGTTAGCTATATGACCCTTCATAAATCATTTAATCTCTGTAGATCTGTGTCTGCATTTGTTAAAAGTAATGTTGGAATCCTCAAGGTCCTTTGCATGATATGAATTCATTTAATGTTAAAAGTAGTAGAGTCTGGAAAACAAAATAAGCAGGGAAGATGCCTGTTTCTTTACTTGAATAAAAACCATTTTCTCTTCTAGCAGAGTCCAAATGATTTTCTATTTTAAATAGAGAAAGGAGATCTTACCAAGTATTTAGAGAAACTGCAGATTGTTCAGACACAATCCAATACCACATTTGATACTGGCAAGAGGCAAATGATGCCTTAAACCTTAACAAATGCTTAAACCAATTCAGTGAACAAAGGAATATCTGAAAGTGGCTAAAGTTTAAAAAAAGCCATATATTTCTTGACTGATACAACTTTTTGGGCTACTTGAGAAAATTAATAAGTGTTTCTAAAATCTTCATAGTTAAGGTCTTAATGATATATCCTTCTAAATGTAAGTTCTTTCAGGCATCCGTGATGTATTTTAGATCTATAATAACTACAGAAGGAAGAGAAATGGCCATCTGGGAATTAATTGTTGATTTTACTCCTTGGTGAGGACCTGTGGAGTCCTATCATGGAGTCCTATGACCTTGTTTTCATTCCCATCTCTTTGTTTTGAAAAATTTCAAGCACCAGAAAAGTTGAAAGAATTGTGCAGTGAACATTTGTATACCTTCTGCCTCTATTCAGCAATTGTTAACATTTTGTCGTATTCACTTTATCTCTTTCTATAGCTAATATTTGGTGGAACCATTTGAAAGTAAGATGTGGATATCATAAATCACTCCTAAGTGCATCAGCACACATCACTTTAAGAATGAGAACATTCTCCTATACATACACAATATTGTTACTCAACAATAGTTCTATAATATTTGATATCTGTTCCATATTCAGTTTTCTCCAAATGTCTCCAAAATATAATTTATAGCCTCAGGTTTTGAACCAGAATGTAATCAAGGTTCACACATTGTATTTGGTTGTTTTGGATATTTAGTGTCTCTTAATCTAGAATTTTCATCCACTTTTTTTTTTGCATTGACTTCTAAAGAGTTCCGGCCAATTGTCATGTAAAATGTCTAAAATTCTGTATTTTTCCGATTGCTTCCTCATGGTGTTATTGAACTTGTACTTCTATTTCCTTGTTGTCTGTAAATCAGAAGTTAGGTCTAGAGGTTTGATTCAGATTCAGGTTAAACCTTTTTGGCAAGAATATTTCATACATATTGTACACTTCATATCGCATTGACACAATAAGATGTCCTTGGCTCAGCTTACACTTCCGCTAAAATCAGCTGTTTTTTCCAATGAACCTCAATATATGTATTGTAATTTTCTAATTTCCATTATTACTTTTATATTTATTATGAAATAAGAGCTTTATTTCTTTTTTCTCTCTCTTCTGCTTTGTCTCTTGTTCTTTCTTGGGTTTCATTATGGGTTCATAGATGTTTGTTTATTCAGTGTATTACAAACATTCTAGTCATTATTCTTTTTGATGCTCACATTTGTTTTAAAGGACAATAGAGGTTCCTTCGACCTGATTTCTGGGTCCTTTTGACATGACTCTGTTAGTCTTTGAGCACTTTCTTGTTTTTTGGCAGAATAAGATGTCCTTGGCTCAACTTGTACTTTCCCTAAAATCAGCTGTTTTTTCCAAGGAACCTCAATATGTGTATTAGTGGAGAATTAGAAACCAGGATCTGGGGGCTGGATATCCTTGTTCCTACTGGACTGTCATTAATTTTTGACCCTTTTCAGTGGATGGAGTTAACAATATATTTTTTAAATAATCACAAATTCATATTGATATCTGCAATGAAAATATAACATTATAGAATTTTTCTTTATTTTATTGCTTTTATTATCATGTTTTACCTTACATTGAAAATCTTGGTTCCTAATAACATTAACATATTCTTAGTTGCTTTGCTTAAAATGTACAGAAAAATAGTTTCAAAATTACAATTCTAATATTTAACAATAAACTTACTGACTGCATTTACAAGTTATTTGAAGTAACTATTTTCTCTGAGTGGATATTTTATCAAATTGAAATATAATTTGGATCATTTGTTTCCGCTTGTATCCTATTTTAGGGAGTGCTTTTTTCTTTTTTATTTAATTTTATTTTTTGAATATGTAAAACATTTACATTTCAGAAGTAAAAACTGTGTAAGAAGATATATTATTCCCATTCCTATCTCTTCCAACCTTCCCCTCATTTTTCATTAGTTTCTTTTTATAAAAATAAGATATATATTATAACATTAATATGTAATACATGTGTATATACACCTATACATATATGCACATATATGTTTGTATAATTTCCCTTCCTTTTTATACAAAACATGGCACAGTGAGGAGAGGATCATTCTCTTCATCTCTACCCAGAATCCAGCTACACTAGTTTCTTGAGGACTGGAAGGTTTGGACATAAGGAAAATCAGCCATCTTGAATGAATGAACAATGGTGTTCTCCCAGGGTGGCTTCACAGGAGCTGATGTGGACAAGGGGTGAGGTCAAAGCAGAAAGCACCAGAATGGCAGGTGGCTGGAGCACCCAGCTTGACTGTGATTACCTGGAAGGGCTATTATCTGGTCCTCAGACCTGTGGCTTAAGCTCTACAAAGATTGGAACTATATTTGTTTTCCTCTATATCCCCAGCTTTTAGCATAATACAACTATAGAACGAATAAAAGAATAAAAGGCATGTGCTATAATTTTCGTGGTTTAAAAAGAGAATGTAATTTTGTTTTATTATCTATAAACTAGTGATGCCTAGGACAATTTGGGTACAGCAGTCTTACATTGGGTTCCCTAGAAGCTGACCCAGGGATGGGATTTGTGTGCAGGTGGTTTATTACACAAGTTCTCCTGGGGCAAACTGGCTGGCAGTGTGGGGAGAAGGACAGGGAAGGGTGGGAGCCAGTTAAAGGTATGATTTCGTGCAAAGTCCCACAGAGGGAAGCTTCAGCTTGATCCTTCAGCTTAACCATAGATGTTAAGTTCACCCTGGGATTGGGAATACTTTCACCCCCAGGCAAGGGAGCTGGACTTCAAACACTACATTTGTTAGTAATTGGTCAAGGGCTGTTCCAGGGGAAAGTAAATTTCCAGGCACTTCTTGCTCTCCTCCAGTGCAGGTAAATGTCTAATATTGTCTGCTACAAATTTTAACTGTGGTTTACAATGGAGTTATTTTCCTAACCAACATTATATAAAAACAGCCATAAACGTTGAATTTAATCAACTATAAATGATAGCTCTATATTTAGTAAAACTTCCTAAAGTGTGTTTAAACCAAATTCCCAAGCAACCACATAAATGGGTATTTTCGATGATGCCTATATCATTGTGTGCAACGCAAAGTTCTCCTTTCTAATTCCTGCTTAATTTCTACTGCAGCAAACCAGAATTCACCTTCATTAAGGTCATGATATTCATAAGAGGTTCTCTCTAAGAAGAATTTTATTTTGGAGGGGGAGCACTTAGGACAAGTTGGTGGATTTTGAGAAACCTATTCAGAAATTTCTGTTTGGTTATCCTATTCTCATCGCCAATTTCCCCATAGAAAGAGGCAGCTAAGATTGTTCATTGGCTCTTTATATTGCCTAGGAGACAGCCTTTCCACTTCCGTGAGGCGCCGTCCTATCTCAGCAAAGGTAGCTTCACCTTGTTCCTTGACACGATGCAAGCAGATCCACCTTCAAATTGCATGAACTGTCTGATTGGCATTGACTTTTCTCTTTCTCTGCTCCCACCACATACTATTGCTTTCCAACATCGAAAAGACACCTAACTCAGGGGGTGGGTTGTTCATAAGTCAGGCTTGGAAATGGCACCTATCATTTCTATTCACATTTTGTTGGCTAGGACACAGTGACGTGGCCACACCAAAGTGTGAGGGATGCTGGGAAATGAGGCCCAGCTCTGTGTACCCAGAGAGAAGGAATGTGTTTGGCTAACAGGTAGCCAATTCCTCACACATCCTCACTGTCTACCATTTATATTACAAAATTAATGGTTAAATAAGGGGTCGACATGTAGCTTTTTAAAAAGAGACATATTTTGTTTACTGATATAGAATAATTTCTAAAATGTTTTAAATATGAAAAAATTAATGCAGAAGAGTTTTTATGTCAAGTTAGGATCTGTCCCCCACCCCCATTCCCACACACAGAAGAAAAAGACAAGGAACAAAGATATTCACAAGCATCCTTTGCATCTGGAAGCATTCACAAGCAACTTGCATCAGTGATTGCCTTTTCACTTGCTGAGGATTAAGTGCTTGTTCTTCCCTGTTCCCTGTTTTCTTCTAAGAATTAGCGTGCATATTCTTCATTATGTTTGTGTGTGTGTATGTGTTTCAAATCTCTGTGACTTAGCTCACAAGCTTTGCATTAATACTAGGTATTTTTCTGACTTCCTCTTGATTTTTAGCAGCAAATGCTTTTAATCATTTTATCAAGCCTTTTGCTAAATGTTCTTCAGTCTTTGTGAGATGCCCTCTAATGAGCAGTATTGAAGTAATGGACTTGCCAAGGGACAAAAATCTCCGTACTCAATTCCCGTTCTTTGGCATTAAAGAGGCTCTTACTGACCACCCAGCTTAACATTGCCTCCAAAGCATTCCTCACTGTATTACCTTGTTTTATTTTCATTGTAGTACTTGTTACTAACTGACATTTTAAAAAACGTATTTGGCAATTATTTTTTCCGCCAGTACAGTGTCAGATGCAGGAGTAAATGGGCCTTCTCTGTTGTTTCTAATGGTGTCATGTGCCTAGGACCGTGTCTTATATCTGATAGTAGCTGAATAAAAATTTACCATATGTGTATCTGAATCTCCATAGCTTGTTGCTTACTTTGTACTTATCTTCTTTCTTTTGTAAGCTTATACTCTTATTGTATTCCAAATTCTCCAGTTTCCTATCCAGGATTTCAAGGCACTTTGTCCACAGCTTTACCACGGCAATGACCACGTTGTACTGTGATTGCTGTAATACACATCTGTCTCTCAGATGTGAGATTCTCAAGGGTAGAGATCTCATCTGATCATTGTATCTCCAGCTCTTTGTCCCCAATAGGTAAATGAAAGCCCTACATAAATATTCCAGATTTCTTAATAAAATGGTAAATGATGATGCTGAAGAATTTCCATGCTTCTAATTGTTTGAAAGATAATCTTTAATTGCCTGTTGATTTGTTATTTGGCATTAAATAAAGGAGTAAAAAAGATACTTTTCAAGAAGACAGAGATGCACATTATAATGAGAAGATGTTAAGATGCACACTATAGTGAGAAACACAAAATAGAGAGAAGGAAAGCTTCAGAAAACCAATAAAGTGGGATTAAAAGTGAAGAAGATTGCTGTCGAACCAAGAAGAGGGAGTTCCAGTGCATAATCTGAATCTGAGGACACAGACACTAGCTGTTTAGTGGAAAAACTTTTGAATAAGCAACAAAATCTCCAGTGATGAAAATCCATTGTGTGTGTCCGGTTGAATTCTCTATGCTCTCAGCATAACAACATGTGAAGACAAAGTGAATTCAGTTCTTCAGCTGAGATGTAAGATGATCATTCAAGATGTAACTCCAGAAGAATTTATAATGCTTTGGTAAAAAAAAAAAATAAAAACAGAGGGGTACTACTCATAGAGAAAGAAGATGTTTTTAGGTTTTAGTCTGATCTCAGCTCATTACCCTAGCTGAGGTCAACTAAAAAAAAAATTTCCAGCATTTCTTTGGAGAAAATAAACTCTGGGTTTCTTTAAGCACTGCTGAACCACCTTGGGGGGTTAAGGTTGCTTCCAAAGAATTTCATTGATTTGGCAGAATAAAGCATAGGTTTAATGATTATTTTCTAGATTTGCAGCATTCCTGAGAATCATAGAACATCAGTTAATTTTATTTTATTGCAATTGCATTTTAATTTTATTCAATTATATGAAACAAGATAGGATGACATTGGTTTTGAAACCTTTTGTAAACTATAGAAACTATACTAATGTTAGTAGCTCTTACTATAATTATGATTACTATTGTTCTACTGGTGAACTTCAGGAAGGCAGTAGGGAGCCTGGTGAAACAAACTTTCTCTTTAAATTGAGTCGACTGACTCATGTCAACCTCATGTATGACTGAAGAACATGGTTTGTTCTTGGACTGGTGGAGGCTGACCCTGAGATCAGCCCCTGCAGTGATTCCTGTAGAGCCTCTGGTCTGAAAGCTGTTACATCATGGATGATAGCCAGGATGCTGGATCCATTTCAAAGTGACTCAGTGGGGCAGAGAACTATTAATATATTTATCACTGCAGGTATTAGTTATATGTCACTATTGAGAAACTGCTTCAAAGTGTTGTTTTTTACCCTTTTTTGATTTATTCATATGTTGTCTATCTTTTAAAATTTTATTTGTGCTCATGTGTTCTATTCATCAGAAGATGCTTTGTTTCTGAGAATCTTCCAAATTTTATACAGTTTGTATTTGTAAAGTAGGTAGTAAAAATTAAATACAATTAGAAAATAGGTGAAATATGTGAAGAAACATTTACGCATGGCAAATAAGCATGTTTGACATTATTAGCCATTAGGGAAATGCAAATTAAAACCATAATGAGATACCACTACACCCCTATCAGAATGGCTAAAATAAAAAATAGCAACATCACCAAAATGCTGGAGAAGATACAGAGAAACTGCATCCCTCATTGCTGGTGGAATGTAAAATGGTGCAAGAAATTTAACTGTGCATCATACAAAAACTTGTACATGAATGTTTATAGCAACAATTGATTAAAGATTATTTTTAAATTTTTATTTGTGATAAAACACAGCATAAAAGTTGTGACCTTAACCATTTTTAAGTGTGCAGTTTAGTAGTGTTAAGTATAGTCACATTGTTGTGCACCCAATCTCCAGAACATTTTCATTTTATCAAACTGAAACTCCATATCTGTTAAACGACTCCCCATCCTGCCCCCCAACCCCTGGCAACCACTGTTCTATTATACTTTCTGTTTCTATGAATTTGACTACTCTAGCTACTTCAGACAAGTGAAATTATACAGTATTTGTTTCTTTCTTACTGGCTTATTTCACTTAGCATAATGTTTTCAAAGTGCAGCCACATAGTAGCATGTATTAGAATTTCTTTCTCTTTTAAGGCTGAGTAATATTCCACTGTATATATACACACCACATTTTGTTTATTTATTCATCTGTTGATACACATTTGGGTTGCTTCTACCTCTTGGTGATTGTGAATAATGCTGCTATGAACAGGGGTGTACAAATAACTCTTTGAGTCTCAGAAGTGAAATTGTTAGGTCGTATGGTAATTCTATTTAAAATTTTTTGGGGAACTGCTATGCTGTTTTCCATAGCAGCTGTACCATTTTACATTTCCACCCAGAATGCACAAACGTTCCAATATCTCCATATCCTTGTTAACACTTGCTATTTTTTGTTCTTTTGATAGCGGCCATCCTAAGGGGTGTGAGGTGCTATCTCTTTGTGGTTTTGATTTGTATTTACCTAATGATTAACGGTGTTGAGCATCTTTGTATGTGCTTATTGGCCATTTGTATATTGTCTTTGAAAAAAATGTCTACTCGAGTCCTTTGCCCACTTGTTAATTGGGTTGATTTTATTGTTTTTGAGTTGTAGAAGTTCTTTATATATTCTATATATTAACCCCTTATCAGATATATGATTTGCAAATATTTTCTCTTATTTTGTATGTTGCCTTTTTACTTTATTGATTGTACAGAAGTTCGAAGCACAGAAGTTTTTAATTTTGGTGTAGTATAATTTATCTACTTTTATTTTTGTTGTTTGTGTTTTTGGTTTTGTATCTAAGAAAACTTTGTCAAATATAATGTCACGAAGGTTTTCCCTTGTGTTTTCTCCTAACAGTTTTATAGTTTTAGCTCTTACATTTAGGTCTTTCATCCATTTGGAGTTAACTTTTTATATGTGTTATGAGGTAAGGGTACAACATCACTTTTTTGCATGTGGATATCCTGTTTTCCCAGCACTATTTGTTGACAAGACTGTGTTTTCCCAGTGAATGGTCATTTAAAGATATTCCTGGTTCATTTTCTAATAAGTGATTTTTGATCAAAACCTGGACATTTTCATATCATAAGACTCTGGATCTTATTTAAACCTGTTTCACCTGGCTTTCTCTGACACTGATCCAGCGGAGGGAGGGGAGGAAACTACCTTGTTACTGTCAGGTGAAGGTAGAATTCCGGGCTCCCCACTTGGCCTCTGTTGACACCCCATGAAGGGACTCCTTGTTACTGCTGGGCAGGAGTGGGAGTTCCAACTCCCATGTGAGCTGTACTGACACCATGGTGAGGGTGGCCTCATTACCAGCTGGCAGGACAGATAGTCTCAGCTCTCCAGCTGGATACCAGTCTGGCAAGGATATTGGGACACTTTATTACAGCCTTGTGAGGTTGGATGTCTGGGCTGCCTACTTGGCCTTTGCTGGCGTTGGTGGGGGTAAATCCATAGGTTTTTCTTTTTTTTTTTTTCAATTCTGATGGTGTTTGACTAAAGTGAGCAATTATTGTCTAAAAATTTTCCTGTCTTACTAGATTGACCCTTTCCTGTTTCTTTGGTTATGGAGAGCAGGCTTTTTTGGGGGCTTTTTTTTTTTTTTTTTGGCTTGCACCCATTGACATTTCTGGGTGGCTGGCTTCTTTATCTCCAAGCCTGGGAGATATGTGAGGCAAAAAGAAAACCCAGGGAACTTACCACTGTGTCAGTCCTTGGTTTCCAAGGTCCTTGGAAGGTCACTGGCTTGTTTGTTGCCTTCTCTCTACTTTTTAGTTCTCTTATATTTCTTTTTAATATAATGTCCAGGGCGTTTTATTGTACTTCACTGGAGAAATAGAAAAAAGTATATATATTCCATCTTCCTGGAAGTGGAAGTGCCACTTTCACTTTTTGATGGTTATAACTTTTTTCCCCACTGTACGCTCAGCTCCTAGCATGGTGACTGGAAACATGTCTTTGAAATTATGTGCTACATTCTTTCAGGTTATGCTGGGCAATGGGAAATGGATAAAGCAGGGTAACTGGGTCCAAGTAACACAAAAATCCCAGGAAGAACATTGTGATCTAAGGGCTGGTTGGCTGTGGCATCTCTAGATCCTGCATCCACAGCATCTCATTGTGGAACAGGAGCCAGATAGCTTACATTAGAGTTCAATGTGTAACAGCGAAGGTGACCATGGGCTGGGTCATTTAGAACATGCTTTGTGGGAAACAGAATGAATACAATACAAGGCTTCCTCTTCAAAGGTAAGCCCTAGGTACCTGAGACATTTCAAGGGAAAAATGGCATACCCTCTAATCAGGGGTGAGAGAAGGCATGGAGATAGAAGATTACTCAAAGAAAGAACAAAATTCCATAGATAAAGCACAACAGTTAGATCATGTCAAATAGAAAACATGCCTATTTGAGAGCATATTGAGGAAAGCATTCCTGTAGCCAAAGTGTTCTAGGTCTAGTGTGATGAAGGTTTCTAATGATTTCCATTACTACTTTTGGCATATTTCCACTCTGCTGATTTCTAGACAACTGATTGGTACCTACTTTTAACCCTAACCTATGACCCAAGTGCCATTTTTGGAAACATCTTTATTGAGGTATTACACATGCTTAAAGAGTACCATTTGATGAGTTTTGACATTATGACATTATGACGTATGACATATCTCATATATATGTTTCATATATATAACACATATATATCACCATGAAAGCATCACCATAATGAAGATATTGCACACATCTATCATCCCCAACCATTTCCTTGTATCTCTTTGTAATTCCTCTTTCTTGTCTTCCCTCTCCACCTTCCCATACCTACAGAAATCATTGATCTGCTTTCTGTCATCATAGATTACTTTGCATTTTCTAGAATTTTATATAAGTGAAATCATTTTGGCCTGGTTTATTTCACTCAGCATACTTATTTTGAGATTTATCCATGTGGTTTTATGTATTAATAGTTCATTGCTTTTTATTGCTGAGAGTATTCTATTTCATGGATATACCACAATTTGATTATCCATTCATTTGTTGATTGACATTTGGGTTGTACAAGTTTTAGGTTTTATGAATGTTAACTGCTATGAACAATCTCACACAAGTCTTTGTATGGATATATACTTTGATTTCTCTTGGACAAAAACCTAAAAGTGGAATGATGACTACTTTATATGGTAGATGTGTATTTAAATTCTAAGGAAACTGCCAAACTGTTTTTGCAGAGTGGTTATACCATTTATTTTCCCATCAGTAGTGTGTGAGAATACCAGTTGCTCTGTAACTTAGTCGAAACTTGACAGTCAGTATTTTTAATTTTAGTCATTCTACTAGACATGTAGTGGTATCTCTTTGTGGTTTTAAATTTATATTTTCTTAGTGACTAATGATGTTGAGCATCTTTTTGTGCTTATTTGTCATCCATATAAATTTCTTGGTGAAATGTTCATATCTTTTGCCCATTTAAAAAGTTAGACTGTTTTTTTCTTATTATTGGGTTTTGAAGGTTCTTTATGTATTGTAGATGAGTCCTTTATTAGACACAAATATTTTGCAAATATTAATTTGCAAATATTTTCTTCCAGTCCTTGGTATGTAGTTTCATTCTCTTAAAACCATTGTCTGATGAACAGGAATTCTTAGTTCTGATGTATTCCAATTCACCATTTAAAATGGGTTTTTCTCTTTCTATCATATCTAAGAATTACTGCCTAACTCAAAGTCAAAAAGGCTTTTGCCTATGGCTTCTTCTAGAAGTTTTACAGTTTTAGGTTAACATGTAGGTCCATAATCTATATCGAGTTAATTTTTTTTTTTTTTGAGACAGAGTCTCACTCTTTTGCCTGGGCTAGAGTGCCTTGGCGTCAGCCTAGCTCACAGCAACCTCCAACTCCTGGGCTCAAGTGATCCTCCTGCCTCAGCCTCCCGAGTAGCTGGGACTACAGGCATGCGCCACCATGCCCGACTAATTTTTTCTATATACTTTCAGTTGTCCAATTAATTTCTTTCTATTTTTAGTAGAGATGGGGTCTCGCTCTTGCTCAGGCTGGTTTCGAACTCCTGAGCTCAAACAATCCTCCCACCTCGGCCTCCCAGAGTGCTAGGATTACAGGCGTGAGCCACCACGCTTGGCCTTGAGTTAATTTTTGTACATGGTGAGTGGTATGGATAAAAGTTTATTATTAATTCTTGCAAATAGATATCCAATTGTTATAGCACCATTTGTTGAAAAGACTCCTTTTTCTATTGCAATGCCTTTGCAATATTGTCAAAAATTAGTTTTTCATATATGCGTGGGCTTATTTTTTGGACTCTCTATTCTCTTTCCTTGGTCTTTTTATTTTGACACCAATACCACACTGTCTTGGTAACTGTAGGTCTATAATAAATTTTGAAAGCAAGTAATGGAAGTCCTCCAAGTTTGTTCTTTTTCTACAGTGGAAATTGATAAGCTGATTCTAAAATTAGAGTGTAAAAGGCCTAGAGTAACCAAAACAACTTTGAAAAAGAACAAAGTCGGAGGACATTTTAAGAATATTGATGTTTTTGATCCTTGGTCACAGTATCTTTCCATTTGTTTTGTTTTATTCAAATTTCTGTCAGCAAAATTTTGTAATTTTTAGTGTACGGGTTTTGTGCATGATTTGTCAGATTTTATCCTAAGTATTTTACATTTTTGATGTTATTTTAAATGGCATTGTTTGTTAAAATTTCAACTTACAATTTGTTAGTGGTATATAGAAATGTAATTTATTTTTGTATATTCATCTTATATTCTTTAACCATGCTAAGCTCACTTAGAGGAATATAAATGTAGATTTCTTTTATTATTTTGCATTTTCTTTGTCTGGTGTTCGTATCTGGGTAATATTAGCTTTATAAAATGAACTGGGAAGTTTTTTTTCCTATTCAATTTTTTGGAAGAGTTTGTACAGAGTTGGTATTTTTTCTTTTTTTAATTTTTGGTAGAATTCACTAATGAAGACATATGGGGCTGAATTTTCTTTGTGGAAGATTTTAAACTTCAAATTTAATTTCTTTAGTATAGGACTATTCAGGTTATATATTTCTTCTTGAGTGAGCTGTGATAGTTTGTTTCTTTCAAGGAAATTGTCCATTTAATTCTGCATTGTCAAATTTATTGGCATATAGTTTTTCACACCAATCCCCTATCAGCCTTTTAATTACTATAGAATCAGTAGCAGTCAAACCCTCATGTTTCTGGTATTAGCAATTTCTGTTTTCTCTCTTTGATCAGTTTAGCTAGAAGTTTATCAGTTTTATTAATCTGCTTGAACAAGCAGCTTTTTTTGTTTTTGTTTTTAATCTTTTGGTTTAGTTTATTTTAATTCTATTTACTATTTAGATCTTAAAGGTCAGCAATGGAGCTGAGACAGTCACTGGGCAAGACAGGCCTTGATCACCTGCCTTTTGTCACATATCGATTACAAATAGTATTTTCTATGTTTATTTTTACATTATGGTTTCCTGCTGAGCATTATTTTAAATTTCAGAATATTATGGGGGATATAAATGTTTTGGTTACATGGATTGCTTTTGTACTGCTTGAGTCAAAGTTATAAGTGCGCCCATCACCCAGACAGTGTACATTGTACCTGTTAGGTATGATTTTACCCTTCTGCTCTTTCCCTTTCCCACCTACTTGATTTCTGCTGCATTTTATTTCCATCTGTGCATGTGAGTGCTGATCAGCTAGTTCCAATTTAACAGTGACTACATGTGGTGCTTGCTTTTCCATTCTTGTGATACTTCACTTAGGAGAATGGTCTCCAGTTCTACCCAGATTGTTGCAAAAGGAATGAATTCATTTTTTATGGCTGAGTAGTACTCCATTGTATACATACACTACATTTTATTAACCCACTCATGAATTGATGGGCACTTGGTTTGATTCCACATCTTTGAGATTGTGAATTGTGCTGCAATAAACATTCCAGTGCAAGTGTCTTTTTGATAAATGACTTTTTTCCCCTTTGGGTAAATAGCCAGTAGTGGGATTGCTGGGTCAAATGGTTCTTTGAGGAATCACCATACTATTTTCCATAGAAATTGTACTAGTTTTCAGTTCCACCAACAGTGTATAAGTGTTCCTTTCTCTCCATGTTCACACCAGCATCTGTTGTTTTGGGACTTTTTGATAAAGCCATTCTTACTGGGGTTAGGTGGTATCTCATTGTGGTTTTGATTTGCATTTCTCTGATGATTAGTGATGTTGAGCACTATTTCATATGTTTATTGTTCATTAGTCTATCTTCTTTAGGTTCTGTTCATGTCTTTTGCCTACTTTTTAATGGGTTGTTTGATTTTTTCTTATTTGCTTGAATTCATTGTTGATTCTCATTATTAGCCCTTTATTAGATTTATTGCATGCAAATATTTTCTTCCATTCTGTAGGTTGTTCACTCTGTTGATTATTTCCTTGGCTGTGCAGAAGTTTTTTAATTCTATCAAGTCCCATTTATTAATTTTTGTTGTTCCTGTGATTGCCATTGGGGTCTTCATAAATTCTTCGCTTAGGCTGGTATCTAAAAGAGTTTTTCCAACATTTTCTTCTATAATTCTTATGCTTTCATGTCTTAGGTTTAAGTCTGTTATCCAGCTTGAATTAATTTTTGTGAGTGTTAAGGGACTTGGATCCTGTTTCAATCTTCTACCTGTGACTTTCCAGTTTTCCCAGCATCATTTATTAAATAGGCCTTCTTTTCCCCAGTGTATATTGTTGTCTGCTTTGTCGAAGTTCAGAAGGCAATATGTGGGTGGTTTTATATCTGAGTTTTCTGTTCTGTTTCATTAGTCTATGTCTCTATTTTTGTGCCAGTACCATGCTGTTTTGGTTACTATAGCATTGTAGTATAGCTTAAAGCCTGCTAAAGTAATGCCTCCAGATTTTTTCCTTTTGCTTATGGTTGCTTTGGCTATTCAGGCTCTTGTTTCAAAAGAAGTGTAAAATTATTTTTCTATATCTGTGAAAATGACCTAGGTATTTTGATGGGGATTACATTGAATCTGTAAATCACTTTGGGTAGTATGGACATTTTCACAATGTTGATTCTGCTGATCCATGAGCATGATATGTTTTTCCATTTGTTTACATCATCTTTAATTTACTTCCTTAGTGATTCATAGTTTTCTTTGGAGAGATCTTTCACCTCCTTGGTTAAATATATTCCCAAGTATTTTATTTTCTTTGTAGCTACTCTGACAGGTATTGAGTCTTTGATTTGAATCTCAGCTTGATTGTTTTTGGTTGTATAGGAATGCTACTGATTTGTGTACATGGATTTTGTAGCCTGAGACTTTGTTGAATTTATTTATCAATCCCAGGAATCTCTTGGTGGAGTCTTTGGGGTTTTCTAGATATAAGATCATATCAGCAAAGAGAGATAGTTTGACCTCCTATTTCCCTATTTGGATGCTCTTGATTTCCTTCTCTTGACTAATTGCTCTGGCTAGGACTTTCAGCACTATGTTGAATAGAAGTGGTGACAGTGGGCATCCTTGTCTTGTCCCAGTTCTAAGTGACAATGCTTTCAACTTTATGCCATTGAGTATGATGTTGGCTGTGGGTTTGTCATATATGGCTTTTATAATTTTGAGATCTGTTCCATCTATACCCATTTTGTTGCGAGTTTTTTTTTTTTTATCATAAAAGGATGCCGAATTTTGTTGAATGCTTTTTCTGCATCTGTTGAGATGACCATATGATCTTTGTTTTTGCTTTTGTTTATGTGGTGAATCACATTTATGGATTTATGTCCATTCAACCATCCTAGCATACCTGGGATGAAGCCCACTTGGTCATGGTGTATTATTTTTTTCATGTGCTGCTGAATTCAGTTTGCTAGAATTTTATTGAGAATTTTTGCATCTATATTCATAAGGGACATTGGTCTATAGTTTTCTATTTTTGTTGTGTCCTTTTCTAGCTTTGGTATCAAGGTGATACTGGATTTGGAAAACAAGGATTTCCTCCCCAACAGAGGATTTCTTCCTTCTTGATGTTATGAAATAATTTCTGCAGTATGGGTACCAGTTCTTCTTTGTAGGTCTGATAAAATTCAGCTGTGAAACTATCTGATCCAGGATTTTTTTTGAATTAGAAGATTTTTATTGCTGCTTCAATTTTGTTGCTCATTGTCTGTTCAGAAGTTCTATTTCTTCCTGATTGAGCTTTGGGAGGTTGTGTGTTTCTAGGAATCTGTCCATTTTCTCATTGTTTTTGAGTTTATGTGCATAGAGATTTTTATAGTATTCATAGATATTTTGTATTTCTATGGTATCAGTTACAATATCTCCTTTTTCATTTCTGATTGAGCTAATTTGGGTCCTTTCTTTTCTATCTGTGGTTAATATAGCAAGAGGCCTATCAGTTTTGTTTATCTTTTCAAGGAGCCAACTTTTTGTTTCTTTAACCTTCTATACTATTTTTTTATTTTTGATTTCAATTAGTTCTGCTCTGACCTTAGTTATTTCTTTTCTTATGGTGGGTTTGTGTTTGGTTTGCTCTTCCTTTTCTAGGTCCTTGAGGTGATTCATTTGATCGTCGATTTGTGACCTTTCTGTCTTTTGGATGTAGGCATTTAAGGGTATAAATTTTGCCTGTAGGACTGCTTTTGCTTCATCCCATAGATTTTGATAACTTGTGTCCCCTTTGCCATTTGGTTTCAGGAATCTTTTGATTTACATCTTGATTTCCTCCTTGACCCAATAATCATTCAGCAGTAGGTTGTTTAATTTCCATGACTTTGTGTAGAATTGAGTGTTCTGTTAGAGCTGATTTCCAATTTCATTTGACTGTGGTCTGAGAAGATAGATGGTACAATTTCCATTTTTGAATTTGTGGAGACATGTTTTGTGGCCTTTGACATGCTCAATCTTAGAAAGTGCTCCATGTGCTGATGAAAAGAATGTATATTCAGTAGTTTTTGGGTAGAATGATCTGTAAATGTCTGTTAGACCCATTTGCTCTAGAGTGCCATTTAAGTCCAGTGTTTCTTTGTTTATTTTCTGCTTGGAAGATCTGTTCAGTTCTGTCAGTGGAGTGTTGAAGTCTCCCACTATTATGATGGTACTGTTTATTACTTTGTTTAGATCTAGCAGGGTTTGCTTTATGAATCTGGGTGTACTTGTGTTAGGCATAAATATTTAGGATTGTTATGTCTTTTTGTTGAGTTGTTCCCTTTGCCATTATATAATGACCATTTTTGTCTTTCTTTACTATTGTTTATTTGAAGTCTATGTTTTTTGACATGAGAATGACTACACCAGATTTCTTTTAATTTCCATTTGCATGGAATATTTCTTTCTATCCCTTCACCTTGAGTCTGAATGAGTCCTTGTGGTTAGATGTGCTTCCGGGAGACAGCAGATACTTGGCTTGTATTTTTTTCTTTTTATCCAGTATACCATCCTATCTCTCTTGAGTGGGGAGTTCAATAAATGTTCATGTTTATTTAAAGAATTGATAAGTAGAATGCATTTCTGTTTATCCTGTTGGGTATAACCTTATTGCTTTGTTTTACCTCTTGAGCCATTATTTTATATGGGCTATTGACTTTTAGCTTTTGGGTGATTTTACACTGGTGGGTGTCTATCATGCTGAGTGATGTTTAATGCAGATATGAGTACTTCCTGCATGAGAGGTGTGGTCTTGACAAATTCCCTTAGTGTTTGTCTGAAAAAGTCTTTATTTCTCTCTCATATAAGAAAATTAGTTTTTCAGGACACAAAATTCTAGGCTGGCCATTATTCTGTTTAAGAAGACTAAGGATGAGGCCCCAATCCCTTCTGGCTTGTATAATCTCAATTGAAAAGTATACAGGTAGCCTGATGGGTTTTCCTTTTGTACGTTATCTGATGTTTTTGCCTCCTGGCTTGCAGGAGTTCCTCCTTCATGTTGACTTTGGCCAGTGTGATGACTATACATCGTGGTGATTGCCTCTTTGCAATAAATCTCTCAGGTGTTCGTTGAGCTTCTTATAGCAGAATAGCTAAAGTTCTAGCAAGACCAAGGAAGTTTTTCTCAATTATTCTCTCAAAGAGGTTTTCCAATCCTTGTGTGTTTTCTTCTTCACCCTCAGGGATACGTGTGATTCTTATGTTTGGCCTCTTTACATAATCCCATATTTCTTGTAGGCTTTGTTCATTCCCCTTATTTCTCTGTTCTTTATCTTTGGCTGACTTATTTAATTTGAGGGTATTGCCTTCAAGCTGTGAGATTCTTTTTTTCTGCCTGGTCTAGTGTATTCTTTAAAGTTACCACTATGTTTTATATTTCCTTGAATGAATTTTTTATTTCCAGGATACTATTTGATTTTTTTTAGTAAATCAATATCTTTAGCAAATTCTTCATTCATTTCCTGTATTGTTTGTGTGGTTTCTTTGTGTTGGCTTTCCAGTTTCTCTTGTATTTTATTGAGCTTCCTTATAATCCATATTTAGAATTTTTTATCTGTCATTTCACTATTTTCATTTTGGTTGGTATCCACTGGTAAAGAGTTGTTATTTCCTTTTGGGATTGTCTTTTTGCACTGACTTTTCATACTTCCTGAGTTCTTTCACTGATTCCTTCTTATCTGGCCTCTCAATCGAGTCCTGAGGGTATTAGGCCTGGCTTGCAGGCCTGTCCCTGGGTCTCCGAAGATCAATCCCTGACTGTGCCCAGGAGAAGAGTGCTGGCCCTGTGTTGTCTATGGGGTGTTCAAGCAGGTTTGTTGATCCCCTTTAGTTGCCTCTGTCCTGCTGTCTTCACCTCTTCCCAGCAGTGTGAATTATATTGAGTCCCCCAGCTTAATTTCTCAGATGGTGCATGATACTTCCGAGTACAAATCAGCCACACCCTGTTTGCTTGAGTTGGAAGACACAGTGATGAGCTGTATCATTGTTTTCCCTGTCATTGGTTGTTGTTTGTGTGATAGAGCCAGCTGCCAAGATGTTCCTTTGTGCCCTTGGTAGGCTCTGGTCCCCCAGGTGGAATACTGGAGTGTCCCCAAGCTTTAGGAGGGACCCTGTAGCTCCCACGGGGTGGCTTGATCTCTACCACCACTGAAGTGGGAGGAGGAGCAAGGCAGTTTGTGGCTAGATTGTGGGAGTCCTGAAAGGTTTTTGCAAAGTCTTGGGCAGGGCTCAGAAGTTGCTTTTCTGGCCACCAGGGGGAGCTGACGGAGTTTTGGGACAAACTCTCCAAACCAGGAAGCCTGTTTAGAGGGGAGGGGGTCTAAATGCTTGAGTGCTCTGGCCCTGGGCTGGGATCTTTCTGCCCTTATCCAGTAGCGCAGTGTTTCTGCGGGGAGGGGTGGGCACTCTCTCAAATCGCTGCTCCTTGGACCTCCACAGCACACTCCCTTCATTTCAGTCCACGTGTGCTTCCTCTGCTCCCAAGTCCAGCTCTCACAGCTCCCCCTGTCCGTGTGTTTGACCCACTAGCGTGAGTCTTCGCTAAACGCCAGAGGGTAGGGAGTTCTCAGAATGTGCACCCCTGTTCCAGTACAAGTACTCAAAGGGAAAGTTGTGGGCCCCTCTATCTGTGGGGACCTCAGCCCCAGAGCACAGGCCCACTGGAGAGAAATGACTGCTCTGTGAACTTCCGGGCGCAAACTGCTCTCCCTGTTGTAATGAGTGGGGGAAGCGGCCGCAGCACCCAGTCAGTTGGTGCGCCTGAGTGCCAGGTGTTTGGTTGCCATGGAGCTGGGGACTAGGCTTTTCCTCTCCAAATGCCACACCCTTGTCCAATATGTGGTTCTCTTGTGGGAGGGCGGTGGGTGTGCTCCCTGATCCCTGTTCCTCAGCACCCTACCATGCTCTCCTGTCAGATATGTCTATGTGGGCTTCATTGACATCCGAGTCTAGCTCCCAGACTTTTCTTCTGCTGCCCTCATGCACTCTTCTCATGTCTCTGGGTCACCAGGACCAGCTTGCTTATCTGAGCCACCAGTCTACGACCCCCTGAAATGCTGGTGGGCAGGGAATTCCCAAATTGTGCCCCTCTGTTCCACCACAAGTCTTCAAAGAAAGAGCTGTGGGCCCCACTTTCTGGAGACCTCGGCCTGGGGTGTGTGCCTGCTGAAGAGTAGCTGCTGTTTCCTCTCGTGGCACTCTTGCGGGGGTGGGGGGGACTCCTCATGGACTGCCCAAACTCCTGGAGCTCACTAGTTCACCCCACTATCCCTTCCTTACTGCTGTGCCTGGGCTCGTAGAAGGTGGAAAAGCCTTCAAGAAACTTACTGGCCCGCTGTTCACCAGCAGCACATAGGAGGGGGAGGGGAATCCCCCCCTTACCGTTTCGCTGTGCTCCTGGCCTCTCTGGGTTTGATCTTCACTAATATCTTCTCCTCTTTATCTTCTTCCTTCTCAGCTTTGCGGTTTTTCTCCGTGGGGTCCCCAGAGTCCCCAGCCATCTCTGTGGTCTCGCTCTGTGATCCAGACCTGAGCTGCAACTGTTCTCCTTTCTCCTCAACGCAATATCCTACCTTCTTCCCACCTTGGCAACTCCTCCAAAATAACCAGCTTTGGTTTCACCGATTTTTCTCTACTGTGTTTCTGTTTTGTATTTCATTGATTTCTACTCTGATCTTTTTTAAAAAAATATATTTTGTGTATATTTAAGGTCTACAACATGATGTTATAAGACGCATAAAAATAGTAAAAAAATTACCATAGTGAAGCAAATTAACATATCCATCATCTCGCATAGTTACACAGCTATTTTTTATGGCAAGAGCAGCTAAAATCTACTCATTTAACATGAATCCCAAATGCAGGACCATTTTAATAATATTACTGATAGTCCTCATGTTGTACATTAGATCTCTAGACTTGTTCATCCTGCATATCTGCTATTAATTTGTATCTCTGACCTGCATCTCTTCATTTCCTCCCCATGATACCCTTCCCTTCTCCCGGCTGCTGGTAACCACTGTTTTGTTCTCTGTCTCTGTATATTTTTTGTTTTTAAGGTTCCGTGTGTAGGTGAGATCATACAATATTTTTTGTGTATATCTGGTTTATTTCACTTAGCATAATGTCTTCAAAGCTCATCCACATGGCAGGATCTTGTTCTTTTTTTTTTAGCAATAGACAATATTCTGTTCTATTCTATTCTTATATATATAATCTCTCTCTCACAGTTTCTTTATCCATTCATCAATTGACAAACACTTAGGTTGTTTCCATATCTTGGCTATCACGAATAATGCTGCAATAAACACAGAGGCACAGATATCTTTACAAGGTGGTGATTTCATTTCCTTTGGAAATATATCCAGAAGTGGGATCGCTGCATCATATGGTAGTACTATTTTTAATTTTCTTAGAAAATCTCAGTCTATACTGTTTTCCAAAATGGCTGTACCAATCCATATTTCCACCAACGGTGTACAAGAATTCCCTTTCCTTCACATCCTCAGCAGTATTTGTTATCTTTTTCCTTTATGACAGCCTTCCTAATAAGTGTAACGCAACATCTCATAGTGGTTTTGATTTGCATTTCTCTGATGGTTAATAATGTTGTCTGCTCTGATCTTTAACATTTCTTTTTTTCTGCTTTATTGAAGTTTAATTTGCTTTTTTTTTCTAGTTTTATTAAGATGAAAGCTGCGGTAATTGATTTAGATCATTCTTCTTGTCTTAATTTTGGTATTTAGTACTGTGAAATTCCCACTATTGCTTTAGCTGTGTCCTCCAAATTTTAATATATAGTATTTTAATTTTTATTTATTTAAGAATATTTCCTAATTTCATTTTTTTCTAATTTCATTTTTGATTTCTTCTTTGACCCATGATGGGTTTAGATGTGTGTTATTTAATTTCCAAATATTTAGAGATTTTCCAGATGTTTTTCTGTTACTAATTTTTAGTTTAATTTCCTGTGGTTGGATAACCTGTATTCTGAATTCAATGCTTTCAAATTTATTGAGCTTTGTTTTGTGGCCCAGGCTGTGGTCTATCTTGGTAAATATTCCTGTGCACTTGAGAAGAATGTGTGTATTCTTCAGAAGAATGTGTTGGATAGAGTGTTCTATAAATGTAAATCAGGTCAAGTCAGCTGATTATATTTAAGTCTTTTATATCCTTGCTGATTTTCTATCTGCTTGTTCAGTTATTGAGGGTAGGCTATTGAATCTCTGGCTGTAATTGTGGATTTGTTCATTTCTCCTTTTAGTTCATTTATTTTGAAGCTCTATTATTAGGTATGAAAGAATTTAGAAATTTTATGTTCTCTTAATTGACCATTTATCATCATGTAATGATCCTCTTTATCCTTGTTAATATTCTTTGCACTGAAATAGACTTTGTCTAATATTCAGTATAACCACTACAGTTTTGAGTAGAGTTAGCACCATATATCTTTTCCCATCCTTTTATTTTTCACTTTTTTGTATCTTTACATTCAAAGTGTATTTCTTACAGGCACCATAGAGTAGGTCTCTCTCTCTCTTTTTAAAATCTAACCTGACAATTTCTGCCTTTTAATTTAGGATATTTAGATTATTTACATTTAAAGTGATTATTGATATAGTTGGCTTTAAATTGATCCTCATACGATTCGTTTTCTATTTATGTCATCTGTTCTTTAGTCCCTTTTCACTCTTTTTCTTCTTTCTTTTGCATTAACTGATCACTTTTTATAGTGCTGCTTTATCTTTGATTTTTTTTTTAGCTATAAGTTTTTGTTGCATTATTTTATTGGTTGCTTTAGTGTTTGCAATATATGTCTTTAATTTTTCACGGTCTACCTTCAAGTGCTATTATGCCACTTCATATATAGTATAAGAAATTCACAAATGTATACTTGCAGTTCTCCCACCAGGCTGTCATGCTATTTTTGTCATATATTTTACTTCTGCATATTTTATAAACCACACAATACACTGCTATTATTCTGTTTTAAGCAGCTTAATACCTTTTAAAGATATTTAAATAATACAAAAGTTATTTTTATTTATCCCATTGTTACTATTATATTGTTACTGCTTTTTATTCCTTTTTGTAAATCCAAATTTCCATCTGGTGTTATTAGCCTTCTGCTTGAAGGACTCCTTTAACATTTGTTGTACTGCAGGTCTCCTATATAAATTCTTTCAGCTTTTGTTTGTCTGAAAATGTTTTTATTTCGCCTTCATTTTGGAAGATAATTTTGCTGGCAAAGAATTCTAGGTTGATAATTTTTTCAAGTACTTTAAATATGTTATCCCACTATCTTCTAGATTGCATTTATTGCAATGAGAAATCTGCTGTCAAATAAATTTTTTTATTTCTTTGTACTTATTTATTTATTTGCTAGCTGCATTAAAAATTTTCTCTTTATCATGGTTTTGAGCAATTTGACTAAGGTGTAGTTTTTCTTGTTACTTGTGCTTGGAGTTTGTTGAACTATTAATAATTGGATCTGTGGGTTTATAGCACATTTTCCAAATATGAAAACTTTTGGTCACAATTTCTTCAAATATTATTTCTGTCTTCCCTCTCTCCTTTGCTGATTTGAATTAAACAAGTATTTGATCATTTGAAGATAACCCATGGTTCATTTCTGCTTTGTTAATTTTTCAGTCTGTTCTCTCTGTCTCTCTTGCTGTCACTCACTCTTGCTTTCTTTCTTTTGATTTGGACAATTTATAATTACTATCGCCTTTAAGTTCACTACTCTTTTTCCTACAACGATTAATCTAATGTTAACCCCATCCAGTGTATTTTTCTTCTCAGACACTACAGTTTTTATCTCTGCAAGTTCAATTTGGGTCTCCTTTATATCTTTAGCATCTGTACTTAACATACTCACTCTTTCTTCCAGCTTCTTAAATGTATGAAATACAATTACAACAAATGTTTTAATATCCTTGTCTATTAATTCTGTTATCTGTGTCATTTTTGGTTTTGATTGACTTCTCCTCATTATAAGGCGTATTTTCCTCCCCCTTTGCATGACTGGTAATTTTTGATTGGATGTCAGACATAAATATTACCTTGTTGTGTGCTAGGTGTTCTTGCATTCCTATAAATATTCTTGCACTTTGTTCTGAGATGTGGTTCAGTTATTTGGAAATAGTTTAATCTCCCTGAGATATTTTTAACTTTATTTTTTAAATTTTATTTTATTTTTAATTGACAAACAATAATTGTATATGTTGTGGGGTACAGTGTGATGTTTTGTTGCATGTATTCTTGAGCCTTTTAAAAATGTTTTATTAGGTGACACCAGACCTGCATTTACTCTAGGGTTAATTTTCCCTGCATTGAGGTGAGAGCTTTTTTTGTACTCTGAATGATACCCTGTGATTTATGAAATGTTCTCACTCTGGCTTTTGGGAATAGACACTATTTCCATCTCTTTGTAAACTCTTCTAAACACTGTTGCCTCTATTCCTTTCAGGTTGTTGAAGGAAAACCTCTGCATATGTTTTCGTATGGTTTTTCTGTGCAAATCTCTCTTCTCTGGTACCCCGTCCATTGAACTCCAGTTTCCTTGACTTTTGCGGATTTTCTAGCTTTGTCTCCTCAATTTAGGGAGACCTCTGGGCTCTGAGTGGGTCCCCTCTCCCTGTGTGATGGGCTGGAAATGTTCTTCTGGTAGTAAGATGGGGTAATAATAGGTCTCACTACATTTGTTTCCTGCCTCTTTAGGATCACCATATTTTGTTTTCTTAGGTCAAATGTCTTAAGAATTATTTCATACATTTTGTCCAGATTTTTAGTTGTCCAGGCAATACGGTAAATCCAGTTCTTATTACCCCATCTTGGTTGGAAACAGAAGTTCTTCTGTTTTATTTTATACGAAAGTTTTGTAATATTGCCTGGTAAAAGCTTCTCTACCAAATTATACTACTCACTGATAAGCATTTCATACTTTTGTTTATACACATGGCTCCATTCATATCCGGTGTCTTATGTATTTTCCTGGTAGCCTTAGACTGGTCGGGGCCAGCAGACATGATTCTTTTATATATGAGGAAACTGAGGCATAGAGAGGCTAAGTGATTTGCTCAAAATATATAATCATTTTAAGAATTGAAATTAGGACCTAGGAATCCAGAATCAGATTCCTTGGACCTTTGTGTTGTATCAGTCTGCTATAGTGATGTTTTAGGAATAGAGTCATGTTCTGGGTCATTTGGGGATTTAAAAAAAAGTTATTCTTTACTTTGTAAGAATATAAAACTTCTGTGGGTGAAGTTGAATCATACATGGGGTCAGGTGGTTTAATTCTATGGAGAAGAGGAATTTATTCCATTCATTCATTCACTAAACATACATGAAGCACCTATTAGGTGCAGCACCTTGAAAAACTGTCAGGCCTGCCGTAAGTCAGGAGAAAACACTCATGTCTGTTTGTATTTCCTGTTTGTCCTCATTAAGCTCAATAAATATTCAAATTTGGGTCTCAGCTAAGGCCTCTTTGAAATAATTTTACCCTCTTCTTGCTCTTTTTAAATGTTGTAAGGAAATGTATTTCTGACTGGCATAAGGAAAGCTGTAACACCTTAAAAATTCTTCTGTAAGAGCTGATGGAGACACTCATTTGAGGATGATTTTGGTTCTGTCCTTCCTGGAGAGAATGTAAAACAGAAGGAATCGCAGGTCCTTTTCACACCTTGAATTCTATTTGCATCCATTTCATAATCTATTTTTATGGCTGCCATCCAATTTTGTCTCTTTAGGTTGTATCCAGAAGTATCTTGGCTTTGAGTTAGGCAGCATAGGAAGAGGCTTGCTGTGGGATGAGTTAACCTGGCCAAACAGAGACTCCTGTGACACTTAAGAAGTGGTACAAAAGGGATAGAGAGGGATGTCTGTCTTTGGTGTAGAGTATGTGGAGTCTCTCGCTCTCTCTCTCTCTCTCTCTCTCTCTCTCTCTCTCACACACACACACACACACACACACACACTCACACACTCACATGCATACACAGTAAATTCTAACTCAATTGGAGCCCTGGGGCATGTAAACAGGCATAAGGAAATTTCCCATAGGCTTTCAGGGTGGGGAGAGCTATTCCTCTCCCATGTACTAGCAGAAGTGGCAGATGGCAGCTTTCTCCCCTAATAATCACCAGATGGCACAAAGCTATGCCCTGTGGTGCAGGAAGGAGGAAACTGGGTTGATTGTGTATTTTCTACACTTAAGCTCTTCTTACTTGATTGAAATTTGTCTTTGCTATTGGTCATATGTTTATGTTAGAAGAACTTAAAGAAATGGACCAAAACTTTATTGTGGCTGCAGAGAGCATTCGTTTTAATTTCATGAAGTTTAGTACATTTTACCAGTTAGTACCTTGCTTAGCTGCCAAATCTGATAGATTTCTGTTCACTTGTTTTCTGAGCCACGATATCTGTATGCACCCTGCTCTGATCCATTCCAAACCTCCTTTATTTAGCATTTCTCAGTGATGATAAAATGCCTGGAGAACTGAGATTTAATCTTTTGAATAGCAGAAGTTTTATTGTACAATTTAAAAACAAACTATTCTAAAAACTTTATGTAAATATGTTAAGTTTTATTGGACAGCATTATAAACACGATTTAACTTTTCCTGTTAGAGACATCAGTTATGGCACAGGTAGGTGCAGTTGATGTCATGGAAACAAATGAGACTAAAAGCAGAATGAATCTTAATCCTAGAACAAAATTTCACTGCAATATTTAAAGAAGTTATAATTAGATATCCTTTTAATCAACAGAGTATAATGACTGAATGGGAAAGGGGCACCACATCTTGTAACAAAAACTAAATTTTTATAACATTAATCTAACATGCTTCAATGAGTTCCACAATCATGGGGGCTTGAAAGGTAATTATACATTAATAACTTTTCTTGTCTGTATTTGGCTGATGGGTTAAACTCTCTTGGATTAAATATATAGTACCTTTAATGAATAGAGATGAAATGTGGTACATCAAGAGGCTGCTGTGTCATTGGCAAGGCTTTCCAAGCTGCTTTTGTGTAAAGACTGACCTTTTATTTTGTGGCTCCATTTCCTGCTGAGTACTTTTGCCCCACCAGCTAGCCACAGCCTTTTCTCCTCAGAAGGAACTCATTTGTCTTACAGATAGATGCATCATCATGATTTCTTAATGGTTGTGGATATTAATGCATATACATTTTTTTTAGAAAAAATATTTTGGTTACGTAGGTTAAAAAATGCCATTTAAGAAATAATGGGGGCCGGGCGCGGTGGCTCACGCCTGTAATCCTAGCACTCTGGGAGGCCTAGGCGGGCGGATCGTTCTGAGCTCAGGAGTTCGAGACCAGCCTGAGCAAGAGCGAGACCCCGTCTCTACCAAAAATAGAAAGAAATTAATTGGACAGCTAAAAATATATATAGAAAAAATTAGCCGGGCATGGTGGCACATGCCTGTAGTCCCAGCTACTCGGGAGGCTGAGGCAGTAGGATTGCTTGAGCCCAGGAGTTTGAGGTTGCTGTAAGCTAGGCTGACGCCACGGCACTCGCCCCAGGCAAGAGAGTGAGACTCTGTCTCAAAAAAAAAAAAAAAAAAAAAAAAAAAAGAAATAATGGGAAATTCAACAAATGGTGTTGGGCAAACTGGATATCTGCAAGCAAAAGAATAGATTTGGACCCTTACCTTATATGATGTACAAAAATTAACTCAAAATGGATCAAAGACCTAGACACAAGAGTTTAAACTGTAAAACTCTTAGAAGAAATCATAGGGGGAAAGTTTCATGACATTAGATTTGACAATGATTTCTTGGATATGACACCAAAAGCACAGGCAACGAACAAAGGCAAAAATAGATACATTGGACTACATTAAAATACGAAAAATTCTGTATGTCAAAGGACACAAGCAACAGAGTAAAAATCAACCTACAAAATGAGAGGAAATATTTGCAAATCGCATATCTAAGAAAGAGTTAATATCCAGGATACATAAAGAACTACTGCAATTCAACAACGACAAAAAGAACCCAATTAAAAAATGGGTAAAGGACTTGAATAGACATTTCTCCAAAGGTGATGTACAAATGGTCAACAAGCACATAAAAAAGATGCTCTAATCATTAGGGAAATGTAAATCAAAACCACAAAGACATACCTCCTTGTATCCTTTAGGATAGCTACTACAAAACAGCAACAACGGGTCGGCTCAGTGGCTCACACTTGTAATCCTAGCACTTTGGGAGTCTGAGGCAGGAGGATTGCTTGAGCTCAGGAGTTTGAGACCAGCCTAGTCAACATAGCAAGACCTCATCTCTACAAAATATAAAAAAATTAGCCAGGTGTGGTGGTGTGCACCTGTAGTCTCAGCTACTGGTGGGGAGGCTATGGCAGTCAGATCACTTAAGCCCAGGAGTTTGAGGTTTTGGTGAGCTATGATGATAGTACTGCACTCTAGCTCAGGCAATAGAGTGAGACCCTGTTTCAAAAACAAAAAACAAACAAAAAATCAACAAAAAGGAACAACTAAAACAAAACAAAACAGAAAATAACAAATGTTGGTAAAGATGTGGAGAAGTTGAAATACTTGTGTACTTTTGGTAGAAATGTAAAATGGTGCAGTCACTATGGAAAACAGTGTGGTGGTTCCTAAAAAAAATTAAAAATAGAATTACCATATGATCCATCATTTTCACTTCTGGGTACACATCCAAAAGAATTGAAAATAGGGTCTCAAAGAGATATTTGTGAACGTATGTCCATAGCAGCGTTATTCATAATAGCTAAAAAGTGGATGCAACCCAAGTGGCCATTGATGGATGAACACATAAACAAATACAGTATTTACAATAGAATGTTATTCAGTCTTACAAAGGAAAGAAATTCTGACATATGCTACAACATGGCTGAACCTTGAGCTTATTATGCTAAGTGAACTTAGCCAGTCACAGAAAGACAAATACTGTATGATTCTGCTTATATTAGATATCTTGAGTAATCAGATTCACAGGGACAGACAGTACAATGGTGGTTGTCAGGGATTCAGGGGAGGAAAAAAGGAGGAATTGTTGTTTAATGGGTATAGAATATTAGTTCTGCAAGATAGAGTTGTGGTGATTGGTTGTGCAACAATGTGAGTGAACTTAGCACTACTGAACTGCACATTTAGAAATGCTTAAATGGTAAATTTTGTATTATATATATTCTACCACAAAAAAGAAGAAACAATGGGAATATCTTTTGCCAATAAACTGCTCGATGTTCTACCAACTGAGGATTGGATTAACATTTACCACCGCGAAGACTCAGGCAAGGGCAGGAGGAGTTGGGGAGGCACAGCGGTAAATTTAATGATAGACTATAATAAATGGTGTAGCAGAGGCATAAAACAAAGTACAGTGGGAACAAAGGAGGAAAACTGAAGTCTTGCTGGAGGCATCAGAGAGACCATCACCAAAAAGGCGGTAACATTTGAGTTGCTTTGAAGGATGATTGGGAATATGACAGGTGGAAAAAGGGCAAAATGGAATAGTAAGGAGGAAGAACAGAATGAACACATGCCATAGAGTTGTGAAAGACCACGGTTTGGGAATCGTGCTGGCACAGCACAGCTCTATATTAATACTGCGGATATCCCCATTGGTCCATGGCTAAAGTCTATGAAATGTGCCAATTTATTTTCTCTTCATAATCCGTTTTAGATTCTATAACAAATCACCGCAAACTTAGAGGCTTAAAGCAACACAAATTTATCTTACAGTTGTGGAGGTTGGAAGTTCTAAAATCGAGGTGTCAGCAGGCCTGTGCTCCTTCTGAAGGCTCTAGGGGAGAATCCATTTCTTTGCCTTTTCCAGCTTCTATAGGCAGCCTGCATTCTTTGGCTGGTGACCCCTTCTTTGCCTTACTCTGCTTCTATCATTGCCTCTCCTTTTCTCACTCTGACCTGTTTGCCTCCCACCTAGAAGGACCCCGTAATCACTTACACTGGGCATGCCTGAATAATCCAAGACACTCTTCCCATCTCAAGGCCCTTAATCTAATCACCATTATAAAGTCCCCTTTGCTATATAAGGTAATATATTCATAGATTGTGGGAATGAGGATGTAAATATCACTGGAGGTCCATTATTCTGTCTCCTGTAGATTCTATAGGGGCTAATTATCTTAGGTCTCAAAAGATAGAGGCTGAACAAATTTGTATATCTGAAGAGTGCAATGAAATAGTATCTTTCTTGCTATTTGTATTATTTGACTTTGCAACTCATTATATCATTACCTTTTCATCAGTCCGTATCATGATCTGTGACTCTCAAAATACTCCCTGAACATTTGTAGTTTCTGCATTGGTAGGACCCTTATGACACCAATCCTTGCCATGTCATGAAGTATTTAAGAAGTTCCTATTACCTTCTTTCCTTTCACCATCAAACTTTTGGAAAGAGGAATCAACACTCACCATCTCCTTTTCCTTAACTCCCATTCACGCTTCCACCCAGGAAAAGCTGGCACCTCTCTGGGCTTCAGTTTTCTCACCTGGCCCTTATTTTTGAGATGTTTCTCTCCGGCTTTAAACTCCCCCGACTCCATGCTACTACTTCTTCTCAATCATGCAGCACCAGGAGTGGGCTGGTTCCCCTCAAGTCTCTCAGCCCCTACTCAATTATATTTCTCCTAGGATCCCAAGCCAAGCTGTCAGTCTAATCATTGTATTGTGACAAGCTTCAGTTCAGAATTCAATAAAAACTTTTCTGGCATTGTAGAATTCCATTAAGAAACAATTCAAGCTGTGAATGAAGGCTGCTCCTGCATCCCTGGGAGAATTCTCTCTTGATGCTGGGCTGCATACTGATGTCTTTCTGGCTAGAGGTTAGTATATTAATACTGCAAAATTATCACCATCTTGGGGTGGAAGGAGATAGGAACCCCAGCACAGATATGCCCAGGGCAGCCTCGCTCATGAGAGTTCCAAGTTACTAACAGATTTCACTTTTAGTTATGTATTTATATTTCATATAATCAATTACATTTTCTGGGCTAAAGAAAAACAGCACACCATCTAACCAGGGAAAAGAGAGCAGTTTCCCTCTGAGAAGAGCTAAGTATCTTATTAAATATTTTAAATTGCTTTACAAAATATTTCAGCCTGGATTTTCTGTAATTCAGTTTATAATAATCACTAAGGGGGATCTCACAATGGCTGATTAGGCTCCAAAAGCTTTTCCTGATTATTTTGAAAACAACGTGATTATCTTCCTGCTTCTAGGGAAAAGGATTTATTGGGGAAATTCTTCTAAAATAAGGTGTAAGCAGGGAAGGGTTGCCTTAGGTTCTGCGTTAACTGATAATAAGTGAACAATACAATTTTATTCATTTCTTTGTCCATTCGATATATTTAATGAAGTCTTACCATGTGCCAGAGTCTGTACTGGGCCCTAAGTATGGATATGAACTAGACACAGCTTGGTTTTTAGAGGGCTTCCAGTCTAGTAGAGTAGACAGATATGTAGATATCATATCAACTAAGTGCATTAAGTGTAACAAAATGTCATGGATACTGCCTTAGTCCATTTGTGCTTCTATAACAGAATACTTGAGACCGAGTAAGTTATAGAGAGCAGAAATTTATTTTCTTCCAGTTCTGGAAGCTGGGAAGTCCAAGATCAAGGCACCGATATTTGGTGAGGGCCTCCTTGCTTCATCCTCACATAGAAGAAAGCAGAAGGTCAAGCGATCTGAACACTGTGTGAAGCCTCTTTTATAAGGGCCTGAATCCCGTATCCCACTCATAAGGGGAGGACCCCTCGTGTCCTCATCACCTCTTAAAGGCCCCACCTCCTAATACTATCATGTTGGTAACACCTGAATTTTGGAGGAGACACATTCGAACCATAGCAGATGCTATCAAAGCATCTACATGATGCACAATGAGGGCAAAATGGGGGCAACTTCATGATTTTCTCACTAGGACATGGAGGAAGTATCACTTGGTGTCCTTGTAAGTTCTCATCCAGAGAAGCAGCCATGTGGATGAAAAGGCATTCTGAAGAAGGCCTGGTATTATCCCCACATTGGTTCAACAACTCCTAAATATTTATAGAGTATCTATCATAAGCTATGAACTTCTTGATGGTCAAAATTGATGGGTGAGTGATCAAATAAAAAGGAAAGAAATTACAAGAGAATCAAGGAAGATTTTTCTTTCTGAAATAATAGAGAACAAGGAAGTAGATAGTAAAAATCCTAGGGAATGTACTGTAATATTAAATATTTACCTGGTATGGGCTGAAAGCTTTTTCATTCTCTGGTCAGGTTTATCAAATTGGAAACTGAGAAGGGGGAGGGCTGGACAGGAGTGAGGGATCAAAACTTACCTACTGGGTACACTATTCTGATGGTAGGTACACTAGAAGCCCTGACTTTACCATTATACAATTCATCCATGTAACAAAAAACACTCGTACCACCTAAATTTATTGAAATAAAAAAATTTGAAATGGGAACCCCATAACATGTAAAAATATGAGATATCTTTTGCAGCCTTTCTTGCAGTGGTAAAACAGAATATGTGACTTCAAAAAAAATCTGGGGTTTATAAAGCCATGAGGAAAAGCTTAATTCTCAAGTGGTTCCTATATATTTTTTTGAGAAAGAAAAGATATAATTTTTCATAATAGTAATTTCAAGCTGAATAAGCACTAAATTATTATTAATAAGGGAAAAAATAACTCAGTAGAAATACAGGCAAAAGAATAGAAATAGGTCATGAGAAAGAAATAGAAATGGGTTGTACAAATATAAAAAATAGCATTACTTGCAGTTAAAGACATGAAATCTAGACAAGAAGATACCTACCAGATTGCCAACATTTAGATGTTTGATAATATCCAGTGTCACAGCATAAAGAAACTGTCAATTTCAAATGTTATGAATGAGAGAAAAATGGGTGCAACCATTTTGGAGGTCAAATAGATTCTAACAAAACTGAAAATGTGCACATATCCTTTGACCTAGTAGTCCCAACCTAGAGTTTACCCTAAGATAAGTGTTTAAAGAAGTTATGTACAAAGATGTTTCTTCAGCCTTGTTTCTAATAGCAATAGCAAAATATTTCTATCAATTGGAGATCAATCAAGTAAATTATGATTGATTCATAATTTGAATCAGTATGGTTGATTCTATGGAATATCTCTAAGGGAAAGCTGTAAATACATTTGTGCTAACATAGAAAGATCTCTACCATTAAAAAGATGTGGAGCAGTGTGAATTATGCCTGTAAATAGAAAGTGTTATAACAGGTACAAGAAGCTGCTAACATCAGTTCTCCACGGAGTGGAACTGGGAGGATTTGGAGTCAGATGGAGATTTAATTTTATTTTACACATTGGACCATTTCACTTGTTTCTCTAGTGTCTTTGTTATTTTTTCCAGTTAAAACCAAAGACTGGTTTAGATAGTAGACAGAGGAGTGCAGTGGCCTGTTATTCACTGTGGAATGCTATGTCAGAAGTGTCTTTGTAGTCCTGAAATAGAAATTTTCTCAACGTAGGCATTTTGAGTTCCAACGATATTTCTAGTTATTTTTCTGGAGCCCCCAGTAAACCAGAGAAAGGACACCAGTGTCTATCACATGCTCAACAATGGCCCTAAAGGAAGAATATTTTATTGACTGTGATGTTTAGAGAGGATGAGGCTCCAAGATGGGAGAGAGAGAATGGGGGTACTCGCATGTTTTATTTTATTTGCTTATAACCTGTCAATTAAAGGGAAGCAATTAAACATCACCTATTTAGTACTCTTGACAAAAATCCAACCATGAGGAAATAATCAATCAAATCCAAATTTAGGGACATTTTGCAAAACAACCAACCTGGCCTCTTAAAAAAATATCAATGTCATGAAACACAAAAAAAAGGGGAGTGGGTGGAGGGCAATAGAATAAAGGCAATTAAAGAGACATTAAATGTGGTATGTGATATTTAACTAACTCCTGTATTAGAAAAAATAGTTTTAATGACATTATTGAAATATTTTGGAGAAATCTGCCTGGATTACATATTAGATAATCATACTGTGCTCATATAACATTTCTTGAGTATCATTTTCATATTCTAGTTATGTAGGAGAATGTCATATTTATAGGACAGACATGCTGAAATATTTGAGTAAAGCATGATGTCTGTAATTTACTCTTAAGTGGATCAGCAAAACAAGTCTATGCACATACATACATATATATAGAGAGAGCAAAATATGTGGGAAAATGTTAAGAATGGGTGAATCTAGATTAAGGATTAAGGATTCTGGATGTTCATTATATTTTTGGTACTTTTCTGTAGGTGTGAAAATTTTCAAAATAAAAAGCTGAGAAAAAAAGAAGCACCCAGAGAAATGTAAAAGCTCAGGATTTAAATAGCACAGGACTTAGAAACCTAATTTTTTATTCCTTCCCTTAACACTGAATGAGATGAGCCATTGAAAGGTTTTCAGTGAGGAGTCGCTTGATCTTTGGCTTTAAGTGGCATAATGGACACTGGAAGGTAAGAAGTGGGGTGAGACATCAAAAACTACCTGTTGGGTATGCTAAAAGCCTGCACTTCACTACCATACAATTCATCCATATAACAAAAAACACCTGTCCCTCCTAAATCTATTGAAATAAATAAATAAAAACCTATTAAATTAAAGAAAATAAAGGACCCTTCTGGTTTCCATGTTGAGAATTGACCTTAGGTGGCCAGTTGTGGAAGCAGCAAGCCCAGTTAGGAGGTGACTGCAACCAGGCAAGAGATCACAGTGGCTCAGATCAAGGAAGTAGAGGAGGAGGTGTTGAGAAGTCCCTTAATTCTGGAATTATCTTGAAGGTGGAACCAGTAGAATTTTCTGACAGATTTGGTGCGGGATATGAGAGAAGGAGGAGGATGAAGGATGATGCCAGAGTTTTTGGCCTGAGCAACAGAAAGAATAAAAATACTGTCAGTTGAGATTGGAAAGGCTCCAGGTGTCCTAGGTTTCATGGTCAGGGGAGAGCTCAGGAGTCATTTTTGGATATGTTACATTTGAACTATTAGACATCCGAGTGGAGATCTCAAGTGAACTATTGGATGTATTAGTCTGGAATTCATTGGCGAGGTAGAGGCTAGGGATGTAAATTGGAGGTTCTCATTAAGGGAGTGAATCTAGATAGAGAAGAGAACTGAGCCCTGGGGCATCTTAGCACTGGGAGGTCAAGGAGCTGAGGTGGAACTAGCAAAGGAGACAGCCAGTGGGTTGGCGGTACATCGGGGGAGTGTCTTACCCTGAAAGCCAAGTGAAGAGAATATTTCAAGGAGGAGGAAGTGCTTAACCATGCCAGGTGCTATTGTTGGGTCAATTAAGGTGAATATTAAGAATTGACCACTGAATTAAGCAACATGGAGGTCATTGGTGACCTTGACATGAGCAAGCAAGGTCATCATTTTTGAAGGTTTTGGCTGCAAGTAACAGAAAACCTTAATAAAACTATAATAATGTAATAACTGTAATAACATGGCCTAAAGCAAAGAGGAGGCCATTTTCCCCACCCCATATAAGAAGAAATCTAGAGAGCTTGTTGCTGGCGTTGGTTAAAGCAGATCAACTTGTCAGAGCCACCATCTCTGGTCCCTGTAATTTTCCTTCTTCTTTTTTTTTTCTTCTCGTGTCAAGACTTTATTTCTCTTTTGTATAAGTTTACGAGTGTAAGGATACAAGTGTAATTTTTTTACATGCATAAATTGCATAGTGGCGAAGTCAGACCTTTTAGGGTATCCTTCACCAGAATAACGTGTATTGTACTCCTTGAGTAATTTGTCATCATCCACCTCCCTTCCACCCCCTCGCACTTCTGAGTCCCCCTTGTCTATCATTCCACACTCTGCATCCACGTGTACACATTATTCAGCTCTCACTTATAAGTGAGAACATGCGGTATTTGTCTTTCTGTGTTTAACTTATTCCACTTAATGGCCTCCAGTTCCATCCATGTCATTGAGTCAACAAAGAAATGAAGACTGAAATTAAAAAAATGTTTTAAAACAAATATAAGTAGAAACACAACGTACCCAAATCTGTGGGATACACCTCTCTGTAATTTTCTTGGCCTTTTGTCATGGTGTCAGAATGGCTGCTTATGTTCCACTCAGTACACTCACATTCAATGAATGAAGGAGAACAGTATCATTAGGATTTCAAAAGCTCCCCAGAAACCCATTCCTTGGACTCCCTCAACCCCTTATAGTTATCTATTCATGTCCCTTTCATCAAAACAGTATCCCATGGCCATCACCAGCTTAAACAGAGATCAGAAAAGTAAGTTCATTTTGTACAGAAGTATTCCAAAGTCCAAGAGAGGTTAAATGACTTGACCAACAGCACACTGGTACATAGCAGGGTCAAGACAAACTCTGTGTGTCCCCAAATTTGGATTCTTGTACACTGTGATACTGCCACAGTCTAGGCAAGTGACAATTACAGTCTAAATTAGGGCAATTACAGTAATGTAGGGATGATTTTGAGAGTATCATCAGAGGAAGAATTGAAAGTATTGCCGAGCAATTAGAGATAGGAGTTGAGTAAGAATGTCAAGAATCCTAAAAGGCAGATAAAACATTCAGACAACAGCTAGGTCAAAGAAATAGACTACTTGCAAATCAGACCAAACCAAGAAATATTTACTAAGTGCTACTTCCTAGGCCTATGTATGGGTATCCAAAAAAAAAAAAAAAAAAAAAAAAAAAGCTAAGAATGAGTTCACAAGTGATTTGGAGAGCCCTGCAATACTGTTAGAATATTGAGATAGCAATAGTGCAAAAGGGCTTACAGTGCATGGCATATAGCAGGTTCTCAAGAAATATTTGATTCTCATCTCTTAATTGGCTTTGCTACTTAATATTTTCCTTCTCCTGTCTGTTCTTTTTACTGCCACCAGAGCTATCATACAAATTCAAATAGAATTGAACACCCCCTTGCTTAAAAATGTCAAATGCTCCCTGTTGCCAGCTGGATAAAATCCAAAATTCTCAGTCTCACTGTTGGTCCTGACATCCTTATCTATTTTCATGCCACTGAATGACTTGCTTATTCTGGAACATGGCGAGCTCCTGTATGTCCCTTTCATGTTTTCTATCTGGAAACTTCCATCTCATGCTTGACTTGCTTTATGTCATATCAACTGTGAAGCCTAATTCTATCTCCCCTGGAAGAGTTAGTTACTTCCTTAGTATTCCTGTATCACAGCTTTATATTAGCCCTTATTTTGTTACACATATTGTAATTGTTTGTGGGTTTGATTCCTTCTAGGCAGTGAGCTTTCTGGCATGAAGGATTGCTTTTCATTTCTCTTAAGAATCTTTGCCAAGCACAGTTCCTGGCATTTAGTTGATTGGCAAATGAATGTATGAAGAGGAGGATCAGATTCTTTTCTGTCCTTTGTCCTCAGAAGGATAAGCTCCAGTAAGAGAGATCTGAAGCGAACATGAGCTTTCTTCTGGTGGGAGGCCCATAAATGGTGCAAAACAATATTGATGTAAACAACCATTTCTAATTAGGGTAACTTTGGCTGTGCCTGCAAGGCCATCACTACATCAAAGTGGAAATAAAATTAATCAGTCTAAATTGCCGTAAGCTTTTTAAATAATGACAGGATTGGTGCTTCTGAGTACCTCAAGCATAGTTTGGCTGTATCAATGAGCCAGTCTTTTCAAAGCAGCATAATTTAATTTCACTCCAATTAGCATAAAATTAGAATAGAATTTTACTACCCAACCACTTATACCTCCACCCCTCAAGTGTAGCCAGCTGACTGGGATCTTACAAGGTGTCTGAAATACTCAGACAATAGCTAAATTAAAAGGAGGAACTTCATCTACTGGTAAGACCAAACCCTAAATATTTACTGAGTGCTACTCCCTGTGTCCATGGTGTGTGAAGGCTGGAGAAATACCAGGAATAAATTCACAAGGGAGTTAGGACAGCTGGATTCCTTGAGTCCTGCAATACTCTAGAGATCAGAATGATGACCTGGCCTTTCAAATGAAGGTTTCTGATAGGATAATTTTAAGTATCTAAGCCAACATTGGCATCTTGTTTTGGGAAGGGATTTAAAAAGGATTTCCTGGTAGAACACCGCATCTTAGTTTACCACTGCCAGTGGCTTTGTGGTTGTTTTGCTATATGCAAAACATTTTATTTTTATATCTATTAGTTCTTTTGATCTTCACAAGAATCCTTTTGAGAGATAATATCAACTGGGCCTCAGAGATTAAATGACTTGCACATGTTACCACAGTGATGTGGGGAAGAGCCAGCACTCAAAACAATTTGGAGGCCTTTGAGTCTAAATCTATGCACCAGGCTACCATTGGAAAAACAAACACAAAAGAACTTTGGAGGACAACAGGGTATGATTTTTTTTTTTTTTTTTTGAGACAGAGTCTCACTCTGTTGCCTGGGCTAGAGTGCCGTGGCGTCAGCCTAGCTCACAGCAACCTCAAACTCCTGGGCTCAAGCAATCCTACTGCCTCAGCCTCCCAAGTAGCTGGGACTACAGGCATGCGCCACCATGCCCGGCTAATTTTTCCTATATATTTTTAGCTGTCCAATTAATTTCTTTCTATTTTTGGTAGAGATGGGGTCTCGCTCTTGCTCAGGCTGGTCTCGAACTCCTGAGCTCAAACGATCCACCCGCCTTGGCCTCCCAGAGTGCTAGGATTACAGGTGTGAGCCACCGCACCCGGCCAACAGGGTATGATTTTGAACTGTTTTCTCCTACATAGAAATAGCTTTGTTGCCCAGAAATCTTGTAATGGGATTTTACTGGTGTCTCTAAAAAATTGATGAGTGTATTAAAAACTCATTTGTAGCTATAAACTAGTTAGTGATGCCTAACGGTGGGAGGCAGTGTGAATAGTGGAGAGGGCTCACAGTTTTGCCTCTAACTAGATTTGTGATCTTAGGCAAGACTCTGAGCCTGTTTCACCATCTGTATGTAATAAAGGGGTTGGAATAAGTGTTCTCTAAGAGGGCCTGTCCAGCAGAAACACTCAATGATTGTATTCATTGGCTATTTGCTTGTGTGTGTGTGTGTGTGTGTGTGTGTGTGTGTGTGTGTGTGTGTTTTGGTAATAGAAAAAATGCTCTCTGTAAGGGTCAAAGGGTTATGTTTCTGTACAAACAAGAGTCATAATCTATTAATTCAAAACCCAGTTATTCAAATTCCCAATAATATGAGCACAAAGCAGTCTTCAGCAGAATATCTATCCATTTGAGTTTCTTTCTTTCTTTTTTTTTTTATTCTAGGGTATTGCGAGGGTACAAACACTACAGTTACACGTTATGCCTTTGCCTCACCCAAGTGCGGGTTTAAGGCATGCCCTTCCCACCCCCCCCTTAGTGCTCCCCGTGTCCTTTAGTTGTTGATTTGCCCCCCCATCCCCCTAATCCCTAGAGAGTATTTCTGCCATGTGATCAACCTAGTGTTGATCAGTTAGAACCAGTTTGATGGCGAGTACAAGTGGAGCCCGTTCTTCTGCTCTTGTGGTGCCTCACTTTGGATAATGGGCTTAATTTTAATCCAGGAAAGTGTAA